>JAJKFI010000062.1:4644477-4701049 GCA_029204185.1 Lerista edwardsae
GTGTGTGTGTGTGTGTGTGTGTGTGTGTGTGTGTGTGTGTGTGTGTGTGCGCGCGCGCGCGCGTGCTAAGCAGTATTTGGAATTCAGTTATCCAGCCCAACTCTACCTGCTCTTAATTTTGATCACTGTATGTTGACATTTTTAGTGTAGTAACAGATTATGGTGGCTGAGCTCTCTTGATTGCTGGTGCTTTCCACAGGTTAAAAAAAAAAACCTGGCTCCGCAAGCGCTTCTAAGTAGCATGCTTCTAACTTAGACTAGAGCAATTATAATGAACACTAACCCCTTTCACGGTTGAGCTGTGATTAGCATATGTGTGCATGTAATGTAAATATGAAGTGTTGCAAGGACATGCAGAATTTACATGCTCTTAGAATGTGTTTTGGATCAGCGGAAGGCATCCAAGGGAGGAGAAAAAAGTCCACCAACATGTGCAGTGTGCATGGATGCACTGTAACCTTTTGACTGGCAGTTAATATTATGATTATTCCCTTTTTGCATCTTCTTTGTTCTTAGAGAGGGAGTATTGTGCATAACTTCCAGGGGTCTTGGCAGGGATTCCTTCAGGGATTTCCAGTGTAGCTTGCAATTCTCCCTCCATGTGAATTGTTACACAACTGCAATTACAGGCATTCTCCCTTTCAAAATGGTTTGCAACTTAAATGCTAAAACAGTGTTAGAAAAGACAGAATAGAGGTGAATTAGGCCATTGGAGCTGAAGGTGTGAACTTCCTGGCCTGTGCATTTTTGTCTTCTGCCTTCCCTTCACATCACACAGATAACCCCCAAGATTATGTACCTTATTCTGGGTTACATGTCAAGTAAGTGCCCTATATCATTGCACCCTTTTTCAGAAAGCATATCAGGTATGGGGCAGCAGAATCTCTTCATAGTACAGTACCTTGGAGGATGGGGAATTTGGATGGCGTTGAGGGTGGCCACTGTATGGTAAAGAATCTGAATCTGTTGTTGTTCAGTCACTAAGTCGTGTCCAACTCTTCGCGACCCCATGGACCACAGCACGCCAGGCCTCCCTGTCCTCCACTAGCTTCCGGAGTTCGCCCAATTTCATGTTCATTGCTTCGGTGACACTGTCTAGCCATCTCATCCTCTGCCGCCCCCTTCTCCTTTTGCCTTCAATCTTTCCCAGCATGAGGGTCTTTTCTAAAGAGTCCTCTCTTCTCATGAGGTGGCCAAAGTACTTGAGCTTCAGCTTCAGGATTTGTCCTTCCAGGGAGCAATCAGGCTTGACTTCCTGGAAGACTGACTGATTGAATCTGAATCTACCACCCATTTACTGTATTTACTGTTATTTTACTATCTGTGTTATTCCTATTGCTAGTAATGATATATTTGTACTAGAGGAATGCTATTCTTGGGTATCATGCGTTTACTTAGGATAGAGTAATAACACCACCAATTTCCATTTACTTACAAATACGACTCCTGAGATTTTTATGCGGCTGAATATAAATTTGCTAACATCCAAGGAAGAAAATGGTGTTAAATGTTTTGGCGAATCTGTTTTGACCGGAAGGATAGTTGTATTTTTGGAAGTGAAGCTGTGTTAGAGTAGATACAGTGCTGGCCATTTGGTTGACCAAAGTGCCAAAAAGCACTTTGTAGTGGCCAGAGAGAGGGAAGCACTGGCATGGAGACCTGGGCCTCCACACTAATGAGAGGAGCCTGGGAGCCACTGGCCCTACGCAGAGGCGAAAATAACCTGTGGCAGCCCATGGCACGAGCCATGGGCACCATTCTTCAGGGGGGGCACCATTTGGCGCCCCTGGGCCCCGCCCCCACAACATTGCACACTGCCGCGCGCCCCCTGTTCTTTCTGTTCGCTCGTGCCGGCCTTAAAGAGCCGGCAGGAGCGAACAGAACGCGGCTGGGGCACCACGTTTTGTTCGCTGCTGCCGGCCCTTTAAGGCCAACGGCAGCGAACAGAACGCTCTTTCTGTTCGCTCGTGCCGGCCTTAAAGAGCCGGCAGGAGCGAACAGAACGCGGCTGGGGCGCCGCATTCTGTTCGCTGCCGCCGGCCCTTTAAGGCCAACGGCAGCGAACAGAACACACCTCTTAGAAGGGGCGGGGCGCTACATCATGACGTCACAATATGATGTCATGACATTGCGTGCCCCTAGGGGCGCATTTTTATTGGGCGCCATGGGCGCCCTTTCAAATAGATCCGCCCCTGGCCCTACCTCACCAAGCAGCTTGGAGGTGTTCTGGGGAAGGAGTGGAGGGGGAAAAACTGGATGGAGGAAGGCAGAGAGGAGGGCGGTTCCAGCCCAGGAAGGGGCAGGGACGGCGAACGAGGCATAGGCTGAATTCTAACCCCCCTCCCGAACCGGAAAGCCCTATGAAGGGTTACTTGGTTCTGCACCAGCGACTGAGCCAGTCCAGATCTGAGTAGCCCCATTAGGCAGGCTGGGGCTTGACACCAAGTAAGGGAGCAAATATTCTCTTACCTCCAGGAGACGTCCAGCTGCCTCCCTGCCCAGCGGGATACAGCGGTGGCTATTTTGGCATCATTGTATTACGGCTTGGGCAGCATATTACTAATACAGCTCACTGCAGTTAGTTTTGGAGTCTTTTAATGGTGTGTTCAGTTTTATTGGACTTGGAACAGGCTATGTTTGGAGAGAGATGGATGCATCTCGCTTGGTGTGAGATGCTGCAGAGATACATATCCTGGTGTACGTTGCCATAGGGATCAAAATATTTAAACTGCCTATATAGAAGAGGGGTTTTTTTTCTGTCCAGGGTGGAATAGCAGAATCTGTACATACTGTACTGTGCGACTTTAAAAAACAGCAACAACCACCCCGCAAAATTTCTTACACTTTTCTGTGGCAAGGCAAAATGAATCCTGAAATCTGTATAAATTTGTACAGGCTGAACAATGTTCCATATGTTGTAAATATATGCATAATTTTGGTTTGCTCAGTCACAGGAAAGGGCAGTGAGCTGTGCTGATGAGTTCAGAGTATGAAATTCTGGATCTTACCTTTTCCCTGAAACATCCTTACGTAATTCAAGGAGAACATTTTAGCGCTGCATAATACATTCCCCTTGTGTCATGAATATGTTGAGCTTTAAATTGTATAAGCAGGTCAATTCCTTTCTCTCCCCCTCCATTTGGGGTGTTTGTGTTCCTTTCCTTGTTCGTGCCTCAATTGTTCAAGGTCAGGCTTGCGCAACTGACCCAAATTTTGATTCCTTCCCCAGGGCCAAAGTGAGAGTTGTCCATAGAAAACAATGCTGCCGAAATTCAGGATTTTAAAGTAGTTGTGATTGGACAGCCTCATGATCTTACCCTTCCCTCAAAAAGAAAATGATGATTGCAGTGTTATCTAACTTTCAGCAGCAAAACATTCATTTGCTGTTTATCAGCTAACAGTGGCTTATGTGAAGGAGGTTTGCTTTGCTACGTAGTCCTGCTCCTGATAATAGCAATGAATTCCATAATGGTTGCCACATATCTCGGCGAACCACACGGCTGGGAATATAAGTGCTGACCTTGTGCTGACTTGCTGTTCTGTCTATTTCCAACATGTGAATTCAAGCAACTGTATAACCGCTACATTCCCAAATCTTAAACTATTACTTAGGGCAGTGGTATTAGTGGTCAATATAAAATTGTAGGAGCTCATTATGACACCCCTTGTACTATGACACAGCTACATAGCCACACCTCATGTAAGACACTAACAAAGAATCGACTTTCAGTTGCTTCGTTATGTTTTCTTCTCCTGCAGCTTCTCTTTTGATATGTATAGTACTTAATTTAAAGGCCTAGCTTCAACTGTGGGTCACAACCAGTGATGTCATGCAGGGGGAATGCGGGGGAACTCAGTTCCACTAGTTAAAATTAGGGCTGACTCCGCCCACTTCACTCTCCCTCCTCCCCCCTCCCAATTCCTCTGCAAAGTGCTTTTCTTCTTGGTTGGCCGGCACTCAGAGGGTTAAAGGGAGCGACTCCGGATTCCTAGGGGGGCGAAGGCAGTGATGTCATTCAGGGGGAACGGACTAGAACGGGTGTTCCGGATCCTAACGGGCTCCGTGGCTGGTTCCGGGTTCCCGACAAGTGCCAATCAAAAGTGAGTTCCTGTTCCTAAATAATTTGAATGACACCACTGGTCACAACCCAATGTTCGGTGAGTCCTGGGTTGGGCCCCACCACCCGCCCTTGTGTGCGGTTGGCTCCAGGTTGTAGCCTTCCTGATGCAATTGGAGGCCGCTCCAGTCCTCTGCAGTCCCTCAGAAGCAACCAGAAAGTCACTTCTGAGTTTTTGAAGCTGACTTCCAGAGGTCTGTGGAGGCCTAGCACCCCAGGAGGAGGCAGCAGTGGCCAAGGTCAGCCTAAAACCGAAGCAGTTTGAGGCAACCTCCCTGCAGTGATCTCCCACAATTTCCCCAACTTCAAATACATTAAGGAGCAAGGACCACAGACAGAATGTGGGTAAAATGCCCCTGCAGCAGCTGTTTGACTATTTTGTCAGAAGCTTTAGAAACCGGTGTCTGCCAATGAGATACCCTTTTGGGGCTACATCTGGATAGTTTGCACACTGAAGTGTGGCATGCACATCATTGCCGGGGAAGGGGAAGCGACTCTTAGGTCAATTTCTTCCTTCTCTTCTGTTTCTCATATAATCGCAATAGCAAACAATGTTGAATTTCCAAAGGATTTGCTAAAATAGAGGTAGGTAAAACCAAATAAAGTGCTGACGTTGCAATGTACCAGAGGCTGCGGTGGCACACGTGATCCTGTTGCCCTGCTTGGCATGAAGTTGGTAACCTAATACGTTATGTGATTCAAACTCGGAAAATGCTTCCCCCTAAGACTGCTATTCTAGGTTAAAGCCTAGCAAACTGACTGGTAGCTAAACTTCATAAGTGATTTTGCTTACCAGCATGCCAACAGTAAAGAATTACTGTGGGCCTTTCGTATTCACAGGTTCTGCGTCCATGGATTCAACTAACCAATCACTAACTGTGGATTCAATTGCCCCCACTTCCTTCCTTCCTGCTAGCGCTACAAGAAGGAAATAAAGCATTTGAATCATGGAGTGAGATTTTTTTTCTTACCCTGACCTTATATAGTGCTATCTGAGCATATCTTTCTTGGCATTGTCCTTTTTGACTCAACAATGCTTACTTTTCTGATTATTTCTTGCTCTTCTTATCTGGGATCCTGTGGGTAGCAAGAATCTGTTGCCAGTGCCTTCTCCTTTCCGATGTTCAAGAACTAGTGGATAACATTAGGATGTTTTGCTGCCTGGGAAAACTCCCATGGGAGGTGACAGGAAGGGCCCTTGGAGACACTCCAATGAGTTTGTTTTACATAGTTAGGATCCTCATGCAGAGGGAGTATAACCTGCCTTGTGCACTGTCATGAGAGAATCTGATAACCAACAGGTGAGTACTGTACCTGAGTGTTCTCTACATTCAAAGCTGTTGGCCTCTGTTGTGGGCCCTGCTGGTTTATTACCTATCTGGGGCCTGAGTGTCCGTTCTGTCTGTTTCTGAGTTCTGTCTTTGAACTCCAACTTGAAATGCACGTCCTGTGATTCAGTCACACTTAAGACTGAGCTCTGCTCCAGTCCACCCAATAGCATTTTCAACAATTGCTGTAGGCAGTTGGTGCTGTCCGTGGAGAGGATAATTATTTCAGGGCCCATGAACTAACATCTGCAAGAGCAATGGAGACATTATCACAAATTCACTCGGAAATGAGAATTATTTTCTTTGCAAATGGATATGTTTACAGGGGTCACTTAGATTTCATTTGATCTTTTAGTCCCTTGAGCCATGTGCGTATTTTATTTTTAGGCAGTGGGACCCTTGGGACCGAACTACTAATGTTTAGGAAAGCATTGGAAGCTGCTCTGAGCCAACAAGAGAGGCTCCAATAAATAAGCAGCTGGCTTCAAAAGATGGTTGCTGTGACCCATCCTCTTTAATACTGAAAGGGCTCGTGCTCAAAGCAAAGTATCCTTCAAGGCGCTGAGGAAGATGAGTCATCCCATCAATAACTGCAGGGGTGCAGGACTAATTTCTAGTTGGCAAGGTCTTGCTAGCAAGCACTTCTTTAGGAAGTGGCCTTGAAACCTTGAATAGCCAAGCCAAGGCATTGACAGTCCTTCCCGCCTTGTTAAACTGACTCGGAAAACGAAGATAAGATTAGAAGAGCCGGAGTAGGCAACTGTTGGATTGTTGACTTGGACATATGATACACAAGCTTATGAACTTAGTTGGCCTTGGACAAATCTATCCGCTTAAATAACCCCACAGGATTGCTGTGAATAAAATTGCCGTCTATGCTGCTTTGAGCTGCTTGGAGGAAGACTGCAACACATACAAAATAAATAAGTGTACACTTGAAGCTGTGTCCTTTGGAATGCATCCAAGACCCATAATGGGACTTTCACTTGTTCAGTAGCGATCTGGGCTGGGAACGGTCCGGAGAAATATCATCAGGTGGCTCCATACTGTGCTCCGTAAATCTTTATTTCAATATGTTCATCTAGGGAACGGGTGCAACTTTCACTCTTTTTATTCTGTGTTATCTGCCCGATTCGGAAAGTTTCACATGAGGCTTTCTTTCCCCATATTAGTATAGTCATCCTCCATTCTAACCCTCCCTCCTATCATGGTTTTGACTGTGTGGATACCTTTTACTTTGTAAAGATGACCATCTCTTTGTAGGACTACTTTCACGATTCTTGGGGTGGTTGTTTTTTAAAAGAAAAAAACTAACTTTGACTGGGTTTCTCTGTCTTCTCCTTTCTGCATCCCACCTTTCCCTCCTTCCCCAGATCTTGCAGTTTTCAAGGAGCGGCTGAGAGTGCTAACAGTAGGAGGTATGCAAATAATGAGCCTTTAACCCTTCTGGAGACTAGGACTCTCTGAATAGTTGACTCTGGGCATGTGCAGTTTAGGTAAAGTTACAGCTTGCCCTACCTGTGTTACAACAATGGGGTTGTTGTCTCTTTTTTTAACCTTCCCAGCATGTTTTTCAGTGTTGCCAGTGAAACAGATGTATGTAATCAGAGTGCTTCATCAGTCATTCTCCCAAATTATGTACCTGTTCATTTGAATCCAGAGCGGTAGCCATTTTCCTTGGGTTGCTTGCCTTTGTTTGTTGTGTTGAGTTGTTCAGAAAGGTTGTCGTGCTTTAGTATCCTGAACTGTGCTAAAATTGTTGTGGTTAGTGGATGTTCATCGGAGCATTGTTCCTGTGATGTTTAGTTGTGCGAACTGACTGTGCGCAAAAGTCAAAATGTTCCATTGTGGACATCTGCCTTTAAGCAACGATAGTCAGGCATCTTAATTATGGCTTGGTTGTGTTGTTGTTTTTGTCCTATGTTATGGGTAATCTTGTAATTCTATCCTGAAAACTTCAGGAAAAGTTAGTGCACAGATTCTTAATTATAATGCCATAGCTGGGAAGAGCCTGGCCCAATTATTGAAAGGAGTACTATAAGGTATAAAATAGTACCCTTTAGGAAAATAAGGACATGGTGTTCGGAATTAAATGGCTTCTCAGAATGGCTGGCTAATTTGCTGGGACGAGTACTTATACTTGGAAATGAAGGGTATTAAGTGAATGTCTCCTTGATGCATGCATGAGAAATAATAATCTTCAGCTTCCCTGCTGTCACATGATCCTATATAATTCTCCTAAATGTGTTCCTAATGTTGACCATGATCTGTTTTAGCTGTGTGAGAGATTTGTAGTTGAAACATGCTGTCACATTAATGGGTTCCTGGTATTGCTAAATACCGCTTAAAAGGTGTGATGAAGAAAGAAAACCATAAACCCCGAAACCCAGCACTCCTGTCCAGAATTTTCTGGAGGGTTCATCCTGAAGTGGAAAAGGCAGGGGGTGGGGCTTAAAATACAGGATTTCTGCCCCAGCAGCCCATACAGATTATCCCCTCTCATTCTAACTAACCCCTCAAAGCTTTTGTAATTTACATAAAAGTCCCTGCCACTGTCTTGCTGCCTCAGCACTCTTAGTTGGGGGTGGGGGCAGGAACAGGACTGCATACAATACGGTGCTGAGTAACAACCGCAGTGCTTGATTTTAACCAAAGACTGATCTTATGTTTATGGTGTTAGTGAAGCGATTTCCTTCAGGCTGTGTGGCTTGTAACCAGCACCACTAATGCCCGTTTTCCCACTGAAATGGATTTAAAACCATGCAGATGTTTTTTAATTCAAGCGTTGAAATTTTTAAAAGGCACCTTCGCTTTTTTCCACAATAAAGTAGTGGTTTCCGAACTGGAGACCACTGCAGCAGGGAAAACCTTCCCTGGTGCAAATGGCGCTTTGCGTTCTGTTTTTTTAATGTGGTGTTTTAACAAACAAAAAAAGCCACCCCTAATTATGACATAAGGAAGAAAATGATTGGTAATGTTTGTGAATTTCATGCCAGGAATCTGCTTTCTTGAAGAATTTGTGTTCTGGGCGCAGCTTTAAAAAAACAAACATAAGATTTGAATCTTAAGATGTGAAAAATTCACTTAAGATGTGAATTTCAAGCACAGGATTGAGCTGTGTAAATAAGAGAGTGAAATTTTACTAGCCAAGTGCATGTCCTAAAGGCAAAAATACATGGGACTTCTGCCAAAAATGGGACTCCTGTGTCTTCTCTACCATGTACCAGTAGACATGCCCTGTCCTGTTTCTGTTTCCTTGCCCTGTTCCACATCTTTGTGCGTAGGATTTGTTTGAGGAAAGGATTTGTTTGCCCATGACAAGCATCTCATATAGATCCCTGTCTGCATACCTGCTTCCAGAACCACATAATCTTCTACTTCAATCATGAGCAGAGCTGCTTGATGAAAATTACTTAATGCAATTGGCCAGTTGCGTGGGCAGAAGAACGGAGTGTGAATTGCCCAGTGCTTTGTTCGTAGCAGTTGCCAGACTATTGCTCGATAGAAAGTTAATGCCCTTTTAAAGAGTTTTGTCTTCAATGTCGCCCGTTTCTTGTTGTGCAGTCTCTTGTCGGTTGCTGTATCTTTTTATAGACATCTTTCTGAGCTTCAGAGCTGTCTGATCTTTTTTTTCAGCTGAAATATCCTTAACTATTACAGTATTTCAGCATCCACTGCTTTGGTGCCAGTGGTAGCATGAGGGGTCCTGGTGTGTGCACCTGCATTGTGAATGTGGCTGGGCCCTTGAAGTACTAGATGTTTAAATTGGAAAAAATGACGCCAGGCAGCCCTTTGTAAAGCTTAGAGGCTGTGAAACAGGCCTTGCTGTTTGCCCAGTGTCCAAGTTCACTGTGAATCTCTCTGTTCTCTTGAGGTGAGCTATTCAGGAGAGTCCTCTGCAGAACCTTAAAACCCGATACATTATCTTGCTTCTTTTCTCCCTCTTTGGTTCCGGGATTTGGTCCTTTAACTCATTATTTCCTGCCTCAATTTTACTTTTAATTCTGAATACGTGGTGGAATGTGGTGAAATTGTGTGTGGCAGTTTTTTTTGTTTGCTCTTACATGAACCTAAAATTCTTATTGATTTTTCCCCCCTCCCTTTCTCCCCTGGATTTAATTACCAATTTTCATGGCAAGTATATTACTTGTGTATGTTCCCTTTGTGCCTTTTATAATACTTGTTCTTGCTTACCTGTTCATTTTAATTGCTGCTTGGTTTTTATCCATACAAACCTCCTTCATGCTTACTGTGTGCTGCTTTCTCGCCCCTTCCCCTTTCCACAAATACCTGGTTCCTGTGCGGCTATCTATGTTCAACGCCCTCCCACTCCTTCTCTGCCTTCTCCTACCTGTGAAACACCTGCAGGGTTTTATGGACTGGATGAGTCCGACCTCGATAAGGTCTTTCACTTGCCCACCACCACGTTCATTGGAGGAAATGAGTCTGCTCTTCCACTTCGGGAAATCATCCGCCGTTTAGAGGTAAGTGACTCAAACAGGGACGTTAGAGACCCAAAAAGCTATTCAGGTGCTATGTAGAATGCATATTCTACCCCAATGTGTCTAGATGGAGACTAAGGCAGTGGGCTTTTGTGTCTCTTTGTTGCTTCCATCGTATAAAAATGACTTCCAAAATCACATTGAGATTTTGAAATTCAGAATTGAGAAATTCAGGACCTCTTTGTTCAGGCAAACACTTATACATGACAAGACTGAGTGGGTAGGAAGCTAGCCCAAAACCCACTCCTGTCTCACTATGTAGTGCTTTGGGGGAAGTGGGAACCAAACAGACATTATAAATTTTAAAAAGAACTTTTACAACAGGAAGAATTTTTAGACTCTGGGATCTTTCTTTCTTGTTTTGCTATTCCTTTATTTATGTAGCTCTCAAACTTCAGTAACCTTTCATTATAAAAAAGGGGGTAAAATGCTCACAGTGTGGTTATCCAGACCCACAACAACAAACTAGTAGTGTGATGGCACTGGTCCTTGTGTGTACTGGATCTCTAACGGATCTGCTGCATTGTGGAAGCTTAACGTTTGTAATGACTGCTCCTGATAGAGCCACATTTCTTTCTTCTCTTTCTCCTCTCAGTCTGGTATAGTTTATCTTGCTGACACACTCGGCAAAGCCAAAGAACAGCTGTTGCTGACTCCAGAGAAGAGGGGAGAGAGAAACCTCAAGGACAGTGGAAATCTTTCTAGCCCTCTGCTGTAGCTATTTCTGCAAAACAGAGGCAGACATGCAACTGCCAAACCAACAGTGGCTTTTCTTCAGTGTGCCTTGACACCTCAACGTAAGCCTGTCTCTCATTCTAAGGTCACCTGAGTTTTAGGCTTAACTTTGACAAGAAAGAGACATTAAGCTTAAATCCCTAGTGACCTTAGAATAAAAAGAGTCTGATGTCAAGATGCACCGGGGAAGGCAGCTGCATGCCTGTCTGCCTGTCGGATGGTGCAGTTAGGGCCTGAATATACTTTTTGTTAGTTCCTATTAGTATTGCCTAACTCAGTGGTTCCCAAACTATGGGTCACAAAGCTGATAGCTGACAAAGAAAATGTATTGAGCCCTATGGAATAGGAAACTGAGCTGCATGTGCATGTTTGCTCATGGGTAGGTGAATCAATCCACTGCAAAGGCCACCAGAATGGTCCTGATCCGATGAACATGGAACCCAATAAATGCTCCATAAGGAGGTGTTGTCGTCCCCAATCGGAGCAAAAGAGAAAATCAGAGGCTTGAGCAGTTAATAAAGTGAAACCTTTTTGTAATCTTGTAAAGCTAGGTGGGTCACAATACAGAGTTTTAGAAAATTGGGTCCCAGTGCTAAGAAGTTTGGGAAGTACTGATCTGTTTTCAGAGTGATGTAAGGCTTATTTTTAGTGTATTTTTGTACATGTTGGGTCTGTCTTGTATTTGGCTTTTTTTTTTTTTTTGGCAATTTCAAAGACAAGTCTCTTCCTGATTGATCACCAGGTTCTAATTCACTCGCCTCGTAGGGTAACGCCACCTTCTGGGAAAGGAAATGGATGTCTGCACCCTTTGCCTGCTTTTGCTCCAAGGGTCACAACTGTGGCTAAAAATAGTTCCCGACAAATCTCTTTAAAGGCCAGTCTCCCCGTCACTTGCCAAACATTATTTAGCTCGTCCGCTTGCATTTCCTGCAACCCCATCATCAAAGAGCAGTGGAGGTTTTGAATGCAACAGTTCTAAAATTCAGCTATGCAGTGACTCCTGTGATATCTTTGCTCAGTAGGTTTTCCAACTTTCTGCCATTGCCTCTACTCTCCATCTCAGTTTGCCTGCATGGCAGAAGGTTCTGCGGTACACTTGAGTGCACTTAATGGGCTGCTGCCAATGCATTGGAGTGGAATTAATGCTTTCCCATGATCTGGAGCAGGGCCAGTAGATAAGGCAGATGGGCTACTGGCCAAGCCTGTGAGCGTCAGCGTTGCCTCGCATGAACCAAGTGCTCTCCCATGTTTTCCAGTACTGCAAAGCAATACTATAGCAATGGTGAAGCTGGCTTTCAGGGACGTTTGTCTGCCATTGCAGGTTTTTTTTTCCATTGAGCAGCTTCTGTTTTTTTTAAGGACTCTCCAAGGTTCCTTAGGATACAGTTTGTAAACCACTGATTTAGATAAAGGCTTTGGAAATAATTCACCATGGTATTCCATTCACACACTTAAATGCAACCTTAACGTGGCTGTGTTTATTTAGAAATCAATCTCATTGAAGTCACTGGTGCTTACTTCCAACTAAACCACGCTAGAGACTGGCCTGCAAGTAACGTTCAGAGTTGGTTTGGTTCAATGAGGTTTGAATTCAAATGCTGGCTCAGCCATGAAGCTTGTTGGGGGCATCTTCTAACCTCCATCATAGTGTGGCTGCACAGTTAAAAATGGGCTAAGCCATAGTGTACTGCCCCCAAGTTCTATCGAAGAAGACCCAGATATAAATGCAGTGTTCCATGACTGTTTGCTCTGGCACATGGTCCTTTGTGCTTGGAGATGGTCAAATCTTCTGCTTCATATTGTGCCCTCCCTTTGTGTTGAATAGATGGCTTACTGCCAGCACATTGGTGTTGAATTCATGTTTATCAATGACTTGGAGCAATGCCAGTGGATCAGGCAGAAATTTGAGACTCCTGGTGTCATGCAGTTCACGAATGAGGAGAAGCGCACCCTGCTGGCTAGGCTGGTTCGATCAACCAGGTACTCTGCGTTTCTTTCCTTTGGCCTGGGCAGTCAGTTGGAATTATAGGTGGCGGGTATGTGATGGGGCTCTTAAGCTTCCCAAGATTCAGGTTTTATGGAAATAAACAAGTTGCAACAAGGAGCCTGCAAATGTGTAGGACCAGACTGTTTATTACAGAATAGACATTGGTGGTTATAGCTTCTGCAAGCAGACTGAATTGAAAAAGAAATTATACTTAATGTTTCTCATTTTTTCTCTATGAGAGTGTAACTGGATTAAACAACTGGTACAAAATATAACAAATTTTGTTATCAACACTAAAAAGCATGGTTTCAGTTTAATTCTTCACTAGTATGCCAAACCTATATCTAACAATATTTTTAAAGGAGATATTCAAATAGATTTTAACTGCGTTCGTACAGCAACAAATATAGTGAAGGTATGCACAAGGGACGTGGTGGCGCAGTGGGATAAACCACTGCTGCTGGGCTTTCTAACTGGAAGGTTGGGAGTTCAAGACCGTGTGATGGAATGAGCTCCCGTCGCTTGTCCCAGCTCCTGCCAACCTAGCAGTTCGAAAGCACCTAAAATTGCAAGTAGATAAATAGGGAGCACTTCGGTGAGAAGGTAACGGCGTTGCGTGCGCAACGACATATAGTCATGCCGGCCACATGACCACAGAAGCTTGTCCTCGGACAAACATCAGCTCTACAGGCTTAGAAATGGAGATGAGCACCGCCCCCTACAGTCGGTCACGACTAGACCATTCGGTCGTGGGGAAACCTTTACCTATGCTACACAAACCAGTGTCGTATATACAAGAATCTTACAAATGACTCTTCCTTCAAACTTCCAGGTTTGAAGAGTTCCTGCATAGGAAATGGTCTTCTGAAAAACGCTTTGGTTTGGAAGGCTGTGAAGTGCTGATCCCTGCCTTAAAGACAATAATTGACAAGTCTAGTGCGAAAGGAGTGGATTATGTTATCATGGGAATGCCTCACAGGTAATGTTTGTTCTTGGGATAAGCAGATGGTCAGAAGGAAGTGGAGTTTGCAGATGGATTAAGTCTGTTGGCTAAGCGCTCCATCTCTAGGACAATAGCCTGGGACCCAAATACCATTTGGGAATTGTTGCTGAAACAGTGTCTTGCTAAGGGGAGTATTTGCTTTTTCAGAGGTCGTCTGAATGTTCTTGCCAATGTGATCAGGAAGGAACTGGAGCAGATTTTCTGCCAGTTTGACTCCAAGCTGGAGGCTGCAGATGAGGTAAGTGAAGCTTTGTAGATTGCGTTCCCCTACTCCGCAGGATTCTTCCTTGCAATAGTTGACAATTACACAACCTTGAAAACAAAAGCGACTTCTTTTCCTCCCCCATGCCCAGATTCACTCTTAAGAGAAGGTCCTCTTCAGGAAATTTGGTTCCAGCGTTTGGGATCAACTCTGCTACTGAGACTTTGGTTTTCTTAGGTTGCTTCTTGTCATGTATTCTAGTCATAGTACCTTGACTTGTCTGTAGAGTGCTCAGTGCTATATGAAGCTATTTTCTTCAGAGTAAAGAAGTTACGATTCTACAGTAATTCCTCAGCTCCTGTGATATTGACTTCGTTCCGATGAGAACTCATGACCTTCTAAGCCATTTTAAATGCCTTGGCAATAGGAGCTAAGGGTCGCTGTATTACATGATTACATTTTTCTTAATGTGATTGGAATATCATCTGATATTTCTAATGTGATTGGAGATCATC
Organism: Lerista edwardsae; assembly: GCA_029204185.1. NCBI lineage: Eukaryota > Metazoa > Chordata > Lepidosauria > Squamata > Scincidae > Lerista > Lerista edwardsae. The sequence goes on from JAJKFI010000062.1 coordinate 4,658,868, forward strand.
TCTGGTCATGTCCAGGGAGTCCAGGTGAGACTCAGCTTCTCCCAACTACACATCCTTGCTTCATATTCACTGTGTAAATTGCCCCTAAAGTGCTCGCATTGAGGCTCTGAACATGTATAGTATATCTCTGCTATAGTAACGTATAGTATCAACCTCCCCAAAGTGCTTAAAGGAGGTTTTCTCTTTTTGTTCCCTCTTCAGGGCTCAGGGGATGTAAAATACCATTTGGGAATGTACCACCGAAGAATTAATCGTGTCACCGACCGCACCATCACCCTTTCATTGGTTGCAAACCCTTCTCACTTGGAAGCTGCAGATCCTGTGGTTCAGGGCAAGACAAAGGCAGAACAGTTTTATTGTGGGGACACTGAAGGGAAGAAAGTAAGCTGGCCCATAACCTGTCTGACCTCATAGAGGAAAACATACACCAGTAGACAAAAGAGAGGGAAATATCTCCTTTAAAGTAGCATCTGGATGCATCTTCCAATTTAAATTCTTGCGCATCACACACAAGATTACTGACATGCTTTTTATTTTCTTTATTAAATAAGCATAATGCAAGATGAATACAAGTCTTGCCAATGTTCCATATAAATGCCTGTAATAACTGTAACTTTATAGCAAATATCAGGTTGTATAATCCTGAGATCTTATAAATAGAGGAGATTCCTTCATTCTTTATTGATCAACTGGTCTTTATGGCAGACTTTTTGTTTATCTTAGAAAATGAAGAGTAAAGAGTTCATACGATTACTTGAAAGCAGTAAGTTCTTATGTAAAAGCTTTACTCTGTTCTCATATCATGAAGAGCATCCTTGTTTCTCAGAACAAGGTCAAAGACTTATGACTTCCTTCCCAAAATCGTGTCTCCCATGTGATCTTATTCATAAGCATTGTATTTCAAACATCTTGGAGTAATAATCTGAACTGATTTTCAGACTGATTTTAGTCATCACCTACTTTGCGGCTACATAACTATATGAAATTAAATTCATCACCAGATGTTAATGTATAGATCTGAAAGTAGTATTTAACTTGCACACTGTTGGAAATACCGGTTGCAGTGTGGCAGGTATATAATAACCTTGCATGTTTGTTTTTAATCCTCAAGGTGATGTCTATCCTTCTGCATGGAGATGCTGCTTTTGCTGGGCAAGGTATAGTTTATGAGACTTTCCACTTGAGTGACCTGCCTTCCTATACAACACACGGAACAGTTCACGTGGTGGTGAACAATCAGGTAATGTGTGGATCCCTTTATTATAATGTCATTTGATAAAAAGTTACACATTTCATAATATTTGTTAGCTCTAGGGCAGTGGTTCCCAACCGTTTTTTGGCCATGCCCCACCTAAGCATCTCTAAAATCCTGATCTCCCCCCCCCCCCGCGACACTTAATTGGTATTATTCAAAAAGTGAACTCCTATCGACGTGGAGGAAGCCTAAAAGGCCATTAACTTGGTTTAAACAAGGTTCCAAAGAACATGGCATCCATGAAAGAGAAAAATAAAAGATGGTGCGGAAAGAGGGAAATTAAAAAAAAATTCTTAGCTTAATTTATGAATAATAAGATGTAAGAACAATTAACAGGCTTTCAAATTCACTGTTAATAACACAAAAAAATTGGCTGTTAATAACTCATTCTTGAATTGCCCCCCCTTAAGAATCAAATTGCCCCCCGTAGGGCATGTGCCCCACATTGGGAACCACTGCTCTAGGGTCTTTTCCCCAGTTTAAAACTGCCTAAGAGCATGCGGTTTAGGAGCACAGTGATCTTCTGAACTTCTGGTTTCTGCATTCTTTCTCGAACTCCCATCATGCTATTGGTTGTGAAGCTTTCAGTTACAAACCAGTTCTGAAGTTGACTTAGATTCCTCCAACTGCTTGTCCAGAAATATCTGTATGGACAAATGTTAAAAGGACATGCAAGCTCAGTGGATTGACTGAATCTTTATTTTATTCAATGATTTAAATTTTGAGCATGAATAATGGTTTGACTTTTCCTCTTACTGATATTTAACAGTCCACTGAGAATGGGGGAAAGCTTGCTTCTCATGTTCATAGTCATTTTGAAAACCAAGTATTTTTCAAAAGGAACTGGTCTCCATTTCTCCAGTTTTTCTGTCCTCTTTGTGGTGGTGAATACACAACTGAAAATCCAATCTAGAAATAACATGTAGCTCAGCCTATTAAATTAAAAATGGAATCCTTGTTACTGTCCTTCCATCTATGTTACGTTAAAAGCAAGAAAAGTTATGGACAGCTGGAACTAAGTGAAAATGGAAACAGACAAATTAGCTTAGTAAAGACCATTTTTCCAGTAGTTGAACTGAGGGCGCAGTCCTAACCTGGAGTTAGGCCGGCACACCTAGACCAGCAAAGTTTGGCTGGCATGAAGGGCACCATAAAGTATATTTGGACCATTCTTGGTGTTGGGGGCGGGGGGCAGCACACAGATGTGCATCACCCTCCCTGACTCTGAGAGTGGTCCAAACATGCTTTATGCTGCCCTTCTGCCAGCCAAAATTGCTGGCTTAACTGTGCCGGCCTAACTGCACCCCGACTGTGATATGAAGTCCAGTTTCTTCTTGCTTATCTCTGACCTGTCAGGGTATTTCGTTGATAAATGGGCCTATCTGCTGATTTGTCTTGCTTCATTACTTGTGGGCTTCTCTAACAATCCTTCATCAGTCTGCTCAGTGAGTCCTAGTTCCACTATTTGTTATAATTCCCAATCAGTTGACTACCCCCCACCATTGGGTAAAGCATTTTCAGTTAATGATGCGAATGCATTAAATTCCCAATATAACTCTTACAGAGAGTCTCACTTATCCTCATGGTTACTTAATGGCTTCTGTCGTCTTCTCCAGATTGGATTCACTACCGACCCCCGTATGGCTCGCTCTTCCCCGTACCCGACGGACGTGGCACGGGTGGTGAATGCACCCATTTTCCATGTGAATGCTGATGACCCAGAGGCCGTGGTGTATGTATGCAATGTGGCAGCTGAATGGCGAAGTACTTTCCACAAAGATGTGGTGGTGGACCTGGTAGGTGATGCTAGTTCTTTGGGGGATATAGGTAAATCTCACCTGTATTTATAAGGGAATACTTCAGAGGAAATATTTATAGGCATCTTGTGCTGAACTAGGAAGATTTAACTTTTGTGGTAACATTGCATGTTCTATCAGGATCTCCAAGAACATAAAACTAAATTGCAGCTAATCTTGCTTCTTGTTCATGCGTACATGAGGTTGCTGTTGACCCATCTGAACTTCTTCACATCAAGCATCTCCCAATTTTAAAGTATTAAAATGCTGCTTGAACACTACTTTTGCTCTTTGACCGTATATGTAAACTGAGCCTGTTCCTCCCCAAAAAAACATCATAGGTGTGCTACAGGCGAAATGGACACAATGAGATGGATGAGCCCATGTTTACCCAGCCACTGATGTACAAGCAGATCCGTAAGCAGAAGGCGGTGTTGCAGAAATATGCTGAGACGTTAATTTCACAAGGAGTGGTAAATCAGCCCGAGTATGAGGTACTGTCATTTGTGGCTTGATAATCAGTCAGTAGCCAACAACCCGTCATAGCCTTTTATTCCTCAAACATTTTTTAAAGGCTGCAAACAGTGGGGAGAGAGTGCTCTGAGTAATTCGTAGCCCCCTGTTTTAAACAGACCTGTCTCTCAGCGTAACTGTGAACCAACTCAGCATAGGTGTTGGCCCTTTCAGTTCCCATTGCTTTTTGAAACCATTGTGATCAGAGCCTTTTCTTCCCAGCAGTCCTGAGTTTAGTACGGGCATGCCCCAGTATCCGCTGGGGTTCTCTGGACCTCCTGTGGATACCTGAAACCGTGGATACTGGGGGCGCCCTTTTAAAGATAGGGGAATATTAGTGGTTTTGCTGCAACAAGGTTAAAAAAAAAAAGAGATTTGTTTAATGTTCCCCCATCTTTTTAATAGGCGTCCCAATTATCCATGGATAACTTGAAACCGTGGATACCAAATCAGTGACTACTGGGACATGCCTATATAAAGGCATTAGATCGAAGGCAAATTGATCTAATCCCAGTTGATATATAAATGCCTGATTGGAATATAATGCGGGCCCCTGGTATTCACAGGGGATCCGTTCCCGGACCTAGACGAAACTGGAAGGCACTTGAGGCCCTCTGAACACAGGCTCGGCACCAGCGTTGAGTGAAAGCCACAGGGGCCAAACCCATGGATCAGGAAGGCCCACTGTAGATGCAGTGCAGTTCTCCTCCTCGAACGCTTTTCCCTTGGAATGGCACTTGTGCCTAGGCTCGCCTCTGTAACTTTAAGTATTGCTCCACCTTTCAGGAAGAAATTTCCAAGTACGATAAGATCTGCGAAGAGGCCCATGCCAGGTCCAAGGATGAGAAAATCCTTCACATCAAGCACTGGCTGGATTCTCCCTGGCCTGGTAAGTTTTTGCAGCTTCCATTGTCACAGGGAAGAAGCATTTCTCTTGCCAGTGGATTACCCTTGTTTTCTTGCTGTTGCTTCTCGCAAGGAAGATGACAGGGAGGTGCCTGTGTTTTGTTACTGTTCTAACATCTCAAATTTGCTTCTCCAAATGTTGGGCTTTCCTTTCCTTCCCTAGGTTTCTTCACTCTTGATGGCCAGCCCAGAAGCATGATCTGCCCTTCCACTGGGCTGAATGAAGAAGATTTGGTCCATATAGGACAGGTGGCCAGCTCAGTACCTGTTGAAAACTTCACAATTCATGGTGGTATGATTTTTCCCTAACTGTTTTCTAGGAGTTCATTTTTAATGTTGCGGTTAGGGTTGGCATACCAGTCAATTGACTGCCCGTTCAGCTATGGTCAAATACTCTATGGGAGAAAGAATTCGACTGTGTAAGTGGCAGCTTGCTTTTTGAAAAATGTATTATGGTGTCAGTCAGCAAAGATAGGAATAAGGATGTCCCCTACCCCCCGCCCCAATCACTTGGCAACTATGTCTATTTAAGGCAGGCTGGAAATGAAAACTCCGTTTCCCTCTGCAGGTTTGAGCCGGATTCTAAAAACACGTGGCGAGATGGTTAACAACCGGACCGTAGATTGGGCCTTGGCAGAGTATATGGCATTTGGCTCTCTTCTTAAGGAGGGAATCCACATTCGACTGAGCGGCCAGGATGTTGAGAGAGGGACGTTCAGGTAACGTCTTGGCCTAGCTGAATGTAGCCAAAGTCAAGCATGCTAATTTCATGCACACAGGATTGGGTTGCTCATGTGCTTGCTCTGATCAAGGCTTGTAGAATCCTTGTCCCAAGTTGCTTGTCTGGTGCAAGTGGCTATTTTGCTACCCTTTCCTTTTGTCCAGAAAGAGGGTCTTGTTTTGTGAAAGAGGGTCGGTTCTTTTTCTGTTGTAACCTTTTGGTCAAACGACTGACCTAGGTATGTGTGGGCAAATGGACTACTGGAGGCGTTCTTGATTTTGCTTTAGGAGTAACAATGTATTGGAAAGGCTGCTGCAAAAAAATTGGCTAATACATCTGCTGAGTAATGTGAGCCCTGTGTCTGCTGTTCCTCCTTAGCCATCGGCATCATGTCTTGCATGATCAGAATGTAGACAAGAGGACTTGCATTCCCATGAACCACCTGTGGCCAAACCAGGCACCATACACCGTCTGCAACAGCTCTCTCTCCGAGTATGGAGTCCTGGGTAAGAACAACTGATCAGCTGCATATATTAAGTGGGGAGCTTCTTGGATGCTTCCAGACCTGTTGCCAGTTGATCAGCATCCAGAACGGACTGTGTTCCCATTTATGTCTTCCTAGGATTCGAACTGGGCTTTGCTATGGCCAGCCCCAACGCTTTAGTGGTGTGGGAAGCCCAGTTCGGCGACTTCCACAACACAGCCCAGTGTATCATCGACCAGTTCATCTGCTCCGGGCAGGCCAAGTGGGTGAGACAAAATGGCATTGTGCTGTTGCTTCCCCACGGCATGGAGGGCATGGTAAGAAAGCACTCTTGTCTTTGAGAACAGCCTTTACAGATTTATACTCTGCCACAGGCTTAGACTTCTGTAGCCTGCAGGAGAAGAAGCTGCACCCCCCCAGCAACAGTCATCTCTTGCCAGGTTTTTTCCTGGATGGGCCTGTTTTCACCAGAGCATCTGGGTTAGGGTGATGACTCCAGCCGTCTCGGTCTCCCCAATGCCTGTTGCTGTGCAGAGCTGTTGCATGGAGAAGAAGAGGTGACAGCCAGGGGGCTGCTCCTATATCCGCCTCAGAAGCAAAGCTTATTGACTTGTATATAAAAATGCTCTCACGCACGCAGCAGACAGTACTCCAGGGGTCCAGAGGCAGCAGAACCCCCACAAGCCTGCTGCAGGTGATGGACTGGTTTGCACACCCAGGTCCATGGCAGGTTTGTACGTGACTAAAGTGACAGGCCTGGATTCTGGGGCTTCCCAGCAAGCCTTGAGTGGGGCAGTGAACCGGCCGCTAAGACTGACTGGCATTGAACAGTGGCGTTGGCGCTCTGCCCGTCAAAGGGCTGCCGCTGTAGAACTGGAGAACAAATGCGGCGTTTCTCCATCATGCCGACCACCGCAGCTGTCCAAACGTCCCTCACTTACTAGTCTGTTTAGCCGGAGAAAAGTTTCCATCAAAACTTGGGAGCTCCTCCTCTCTTTGCAGGGCCCAGAGCACTCCTCTGCCAGACCAGAGAGGTTCCTGCAGATGTGCAACGACGATCCAGATGTTTTCCCGGTGAGTTATGCGAATGGGAGAGGGTGCGGGTCCTGACCCACAGTTTGAATAACACTGTGCTATCCTTGTCAATAAGCCAGAAATTACGGTACTTAAATTTACCGATAAGCCATTAAATTTACGGTAAAAGCAGTCCCTTGTAGCACCTTCGAGACTCACACATTCATTTCAGTGTAAACTTTTATGGACAAGAGAGCACTTTTGTTAGGTGCACAAAGCACTATTCTCAATAGGCAGGTATAAATAAACTCATGGTGAGCAGAGAGAAAGGCAAGGTCAAAGGGCTATGGTTGGAAAAGGTACAGTTAGTGATCATTATCATATAAAATACAGTGATCATAGCAGATGAAGCAATCTTTCTGGTTCTTGAGAGGTAGGAACAATGGGTAGACGTTGCACCAGACCGCTGAACAAAGGAATCAGGTGATCAGCAGATGACTGTTACGCAAGTCTGAGATCAGTACAGTGATAACGTGCATCAGCAGTAGGAGGAGGTGACATAATTGTTCTGACAGAGCTGAGTTTTATCAATAAGGTGAGGCACGAAATCTCCAACTTGAAGCCAAAACAAATAGTATCAAATTTTCTGATAGGCCCATATGTAAGCAACTTTTCCAGCAGTGTCTAAACTCGGTCTCTTCCTGCTCCTGTAGAAACTAGACGATTTTGACGTGCGCCAGCTGTACGACTGCAATTGGATCGTCGTGAACTGCTCCACTCCGGCAAACTTTTTCCATGTCGTGCGGAGGCAGATACTTCTCCCCTTCCGAAAGCCGGTCAGTACAAAGAATGAATTGTTCAGCCCAGAATGAGTGGGTGCTTCCCCCCCCCCCAACAATAGCTATCCAGTTATAATAGGGGAAGTAAATACAAGCTAAGAGTTAACACATGGTCTAAACAAAATCACTTTGAATTCGCAAAGCTTCCTTCCATTACTACCCCCTCACCGTGGTCCATTTTGTGCATGTATTGAGCAAAGGTGTACCTGTCCTGTTTGCGAAGTCCGAGACCCGAGTCTCTAACTTGCATCAAATTGCAAGTGGAGTTGCCAGCCAAGCCACCTTTGCAGCAGGTGTTACCTGGTAGCTGCGATGGAAGTTCTGTACATGTTTTGTGGGCAGAATTCTTGCTGCAGTTCTTCTCCAAGCCACATGCTTTGCGCTACTCTCTCCCTGGTAAACGTGAGTGTGACTCCTGCAGATCTTTCCTGCGAAAGGGCTGAGTAAGCCCTTAAGAGTTTGACGCATTTTGCTGAGCAAGACTGGGCTGTTAATCCGGTTACTAGGTCAGCAGATTATGAGGCGGCTCCTTGGGGAGCCATGGCTCAGTTTGGGAACCCCTGCTGGAAGAGACTCTCAGGCGTACCTCTTGGGTTACCTAAACGTATCAGCACCCAAGAAAAGTTGGCTCAGCCCCCGACTCCCAGTGACCTCCCGACTCCTCCTAGGCAGTCATGTTGCTGTTCTCTGTGACTTGCAATATGAATTGTGCAGTCCGTCATGGCAGAATCCCGAACAGAAAACGGCATACCCACACTCTAAACCATGCAAGTTGACCCGTTTTGTATGTGTTGTCACCTTGGTGCACAGGGCATGTTTCTGTTCTTATTATGACGTCCTTTAGATTTCTGGGCTTCTGCTGACTCACAACTTGTGGCTTGGTGTGTGTTCAGAAAATGGTTCTTGTCCTACATCAGCTAAAACTCTGGAATTTTCTCATTTTCAGCTGATAGTCTTCACTCCAAAGTCACTCTTGCGCCACCCAGAGGCTCGGTCCAGCTTTGATGAGATGCTGCCAGGTATGACTGGGTTTGGGGTCTGTAACCTGCAAAGAACCGCTTCGGACATCTCCTCACCTGGTTCTGAAATTGATTGGAACTCGCTTTTGAAGAGAGCCGTGCAGAGCTGCTAACTGTATTGTTGCCCCTTGCCGGTGTCCCGAGGTTCCTAGGTTCAGATCAGACAACAGGGAACCAGAGCATGGGGTTGATTGATGGTTCCTTCAAGCGTTATTTGTAAAGCTGCAGAAGGCCCCAGGGAAAAGTCAAAATAGGTGGCTGCCAACGCGCTGTCGTTCTTGAAAGGATCCAGTACCCAAAACGGCATCCTGTGCTCTGTTGCAGGCACCCATTTCCAGCGCGTCATCCCAGAGAGTGGCCCTGCTGCCCAGAACCCAGAGGGGGTCAAGCGCGTTCTCTTCTGCACTGGCAAAGTCTATTACGATCTCACCCGTGAGCGCAAGGCCCGGCAGATGGAGGCGGACGTGGCGATCACGAGGGTGGAGCAGGTGAGGGCTGTCGGAAGGTGGATTAGCGTTTCCCAGTATGGATCTGCAGCAGTGTGGCTTTCTGAGGTCTGACACTCTGTCGGATCCTTTGCTTTCAAATGGGAAAGAACTTTAGGAGGAATCGTCTGTTGAATTTCAGGCTGATACCTGCCTACAGGTTTTGGAGTGTCCTAGTCTTGCCACCTATGGTGGGTTTTGCTGTTTCCTGTTTAGTACTGGAAATCTACTGCTGCAGCTGAGCTGTGCACTTGGGCATCTCCAAACGTATTCCCAGAATCGAAGCAAACTCTTTGGCTGGAGTATCGGCTTCTTACCCATGTCCGTGCGAGATCCCCGTTTCCCCCCGCTTGGAATCTGTGGGCCAAGGCTGCCAATGTGTGCCTCCGATGTTGGCTGCTCACAGACCTTCTTAACCAAAAGCTTTCCCCCATTGCAGTTGTCTCCGTTTCCCTTTGACCTCCTGCTGAAGGAGTTCCATAAATACCCGAATGCAGACCTGGTTTGGTGTCAGGAAGAACACAAAAATCAAGGGTACTACGACTATGTGAAGCCTAGGCTCCGCACGACCATCGACCGCGCCAAGCCAGTGTGGTAAGTGCCCCCTCCTGGGGGTCAGGTTTCAGTTCAGTGGTGCACTCCTTGCTCCGGGGAGGGAGCAGGTAGACACTGCGCAATGTCTGTTGACGTAACCAGGTTTTGTGCTCAGCAAATAGCTATCGGCGTTATGCTAGGATTGCTACCTGGTTGTGGGAGGGGTGCCCCATTGCACCAGGTGTGATTGTACCAGCGGTAGCTCGGAGAACCCCCAGTTCCAACCAGGCATCCTGTCTTCTGCTCCCTCCCTCGCTGTAGGTATGCCGGGCGAGAACCTGCCGCCGCCCCAGCGACTGGCAACAAAAAGAACCACCTGACCGAACTGCAGCGCTTCTTGGACATCGCCTTCAACCTCGACTCTTTCAAGGGCTTGTCTTAGACACACTTGGAACTGGCGCCACTGTGCACTGCGTGTGTGCGCGTGTTTCTGTCCCCTCGTGTCGGCTCGCCCCCCCCCGTCCTTAACTAGTAGACTAACTTAACAAAGCACCTATTATTAACCTCTTGTTTGCTGTTGAGGACTTGCCTCTTGAACTACCCTGTCCAGGATGCTTGTAATAAGTTCCTCTTCTATGTGCTGCAGCTCAGACTTTCTCACACAGTGTGGTGGTCTCGTGCCAGCATGAAAAGCCCAGCCCTAATTGGCTCCGCTCCTCCAGAATGTGGGCCTGGGGGTGGGGGTGGGGGCGGGCTGCTATTTGGTTGCCAAATAAGTGTGTGTGTCTGCCTCTGCCTCCCTCTTTCTCCCAGAGATGGAAAGCACACAGCATCGTTTCCAACCCCACAGCGACCCTGGAAAGAGGCAATGCAGATGTGTGCCCACTTGGCGGGGCAAGGGGTATGTCGTCCTCATTCCTCTGGCCTCCCTGTGTTGAACCTGGCATAGTTCTCGAGTTGTGGGCTGAGAGTTGTGTTGTGAGTTCCCGAGTTGTGGTCTCCTCAAGTCCCTAGCACTGAAGATCTTGAAGTTGGCCCCCTAAATCACTGGTGCAGGCAGATCCTTTATCACATCCTGGGTTAGGCGGTCTCTGAATCGGGGCCACACTCAAATGGGCCAAATGGGCCCCTTGACTTTCCTTGTGGACCTGACTCTGGTCAACGCTGCACTCGGTATCCACAAATGTTTATTGGGTTCCCACCAGCTATTGTATTCTTCTGAGAACTTGGTATTGACAAATCTCACCAAAGTGTTCTCTTGCACTTGATTGTAACGACGCTTCAAGATCACGAGACGTGCATTGAGTGTCTCTCTTTTTCTGTTTCATCCTGTGAATATAAGGATGCCTGTTCTACTTCCCAGGGCCTCGTGGTTTATACTCTCTTCCCACCCACCCCGCATCTCAGCCAACTTACGTTCTTAAAACAACATTTTAACTTCACTACATTTAGGTGCAGTCCAGCAATATTTAAGTGCTACTTGTGCATATGGAACGGGCAGGTGAGTTATTTTTAAGGCTGAAACCTTTGTTTTCGGCTATCGCCTAGTGTTACTGCTTTGCAGCCTTCCAAGGAAGGAAAATGATATGAGTGTCCCTGGCCTGTGCCTGGCTTTCTGTCCCGATCCAGCAGTGTTCCAGGAGCCTTAAGTCTGTGTGGTTAATGTCTGCCGTTTCTGGACAGAAGTACTGTTCCCCGTGCCTTCTGTGAGCCCAGAAGGGCTGTGCACAGAGAGAGGACAACCTCTGACTGTACAAGGAAATGGTTCCTGTTTTCTCTGGCCCACTTCCTGTGTTCTTCAACACATCCCAGTAGGAGGACACAGGCCAATGGGGAAAAAGCAGAGAGGTTTCAGCGGGGTTCCAAAGAACATCCTGGTTGCAAGGTCATCAGCAAGTTGTTGCAGACCTTTGCTATGCAAGCCTGTGCTAGACTGAACCCTTCTGAACCCTTTTGTGCTAGACTGAACCCTTCCTGATCATGAACCAGGAGCATGATCCCACATGCTTGCTCATACGAGTGCACACTGGAATAGTTTGAGCTCTGCAGTGCTGGTCTCATCTTCCACAAACCCGAGAGCTTTCATGCTTCAGCCTCCTTTGTTGGCATGGTTTTAGTTTCAGATGCAGTTGCGTGGCTCCTTTTACCCGTTGCTGGCCACTGCTTTCCATCTCAGCAATTGCACCCTCTGTCAGTAGTAAAATGTGCCTCAATGCTTCTGCCCATCCCTCCCCTTGCACCATGCAGTCGGTGTCTTGCTGCTTGATTGGCAAGGGTGTTCAAGAGGCAACATCCCGGACCCTGTAAAGCACCCCTTCCCTGGACAGAACACACGGCACACGCAGAGACGCACTTCTGCTTAAGTCCACATCTGTTCTGTGTCCATCTCCTGAGCTTTGTGAATAGGAACTGCCTCGTTAGCGTTTAAAAAACCACGCACATATAAAACCTGAACTTTCTGGGCTGCCTGCTGTAGGAGATGTCCGGCTTTGTATCCATCTGGCTGGCCCCGGGGCACTCTTGAGAGTCCCCTACCTCCTAGCTTTCTTCTTGTCTTTGCACCCAAAGAGTGTGCCATCTTGTGAATAAAGACTTTACTATGATACCCGAATCTCTGCTGCCTCACCAATGGGAACAGCGCACTCCAAAAGTGATGTCCACTCTTGGCAGGGATAGGCTGGTTGTCTTTCTGTTAGCGTTGGGACCTCATAATTACTCCCGAATAGGACTAAAATGTCTTTCAGAGGAAAAATTCTAATGTCTAACCCTTTGCCAAAGCCAGGGCAGGTGGAGGATGCTAATTCCTCCCCTGGGGCCTCCACTCAGACTTTCAGTCTGACTTATTTATGTTGGTTTTAAAATAAAATCAAAACTGAGATTGTCTGGCTTCAACAATAAAAGCCTGATTTCTGCCCCCCTGTGTCTAGCTTGCTTAGTTGTCTGAGGTTCGGTCTGCAAACAGCGCAAACCTCCCCCCCCCCCAATTTTTGAGGGCAAGTAGAACGGAAATGGGAAAAGGCCTGTTCGCTCTGCAATCCTGTATTCTCCTGTGCAAATGCTTTGTTAAAATAGCTTGCATGAGTGTCAGTTGTCTTGTGCTTGTCAGAACTCCTTTTGTGAACGGCTGGATCACAGTGAGCAGACCTTGAGCTGGGACTGAAAATCAAGCGACCGTCTTGCTTGCTGGCTCAAAAGTCATTTGAAGGCGTCCTGCTTAGATGGGGATCGTGTGGTGGTGCTAGTTTGCTTTGTGGGAAGAGGCCAACTGTTGCTCTCTAAAAATTAACCGTCAGCTCCGCTGTCCCCTAGAGATGAGATTCTTGCTATTTTCCGGCGATCCCTGGATGTCAAATTCAAAGAACCTTTATTGGCGTTTACAACAAAGGGCATAATTAAAATAACACAAATAGTAAAATGAGATACAAAGCTAAATTATTTAGTTACAATCTAAAAACAGAAGCAGTATACCTTAGGGGTCATTCTTAGCAAAACGGGTTGAGTTAATTTTGACTATCTGAGCTAAGAACCGAGCCAATTGGGTAATTAATACAGGATCCTTAAGTTCAAAAAGGGATTTCAAAAGCTCAGGCAACTCCATCGGTCTTAACCCTGGATGTCCAAAGGCTTCAGTACTTCTACTTGTGTGCAAGTGATCGTGTCTGGCCGTTACCAGTAGTTTGCTAAAGAAGATCATAAACATTCATGTGGAAATTGGGTTTTGCTTAGGATTCTCATAAGCAGAGCTGTTCATAGCTCTACCCATAAGAACGTGGACATCTGGGGAGAAGGGAGTTTTAGTTGCCAGGGCGACACAAAAGCTCCAACTTCTAACATGCCATAGTTGGGCCTACCTCTACCTTGCTAATCAAAAGGTCTTCTGAAAAGTCTGACCAGTGCGCTCATATAGAACTCCCTCTAAACAATGTTTATATAGCAACCAGGAAATAGTTCCTCATGCCCAGACAGTTCTCAGTCTTCAACTCACCACAGATGTACAGACGGTGGTTGCGGAGGCACATTGTTGCACTCCCAAGAAATTGTAATTACTTTCTTGATAGGTGCATGTGAATTACATGTATCAACGTGTTACTTAGGGGAGGGTTAGCTGAATAAAAGTCCAGGTGTAACTTGGCAAAAGCAGATGGTTCTGGGAGTGGCACCGTTGAAGTTTCACTCTTATTCCTGGGTTCCTGGTTGAGGAGTGTTGAGACTAAGCCAAGGACATTTTGCACTGGGGTTTTCTTTTCTCATCTGACCCAATCCCAACACTCCAGGAATTAAGCAGTGCAGCCACAAGTAGGACCAAAAAGCTGGTGCACTGACTGAAGCCAGATCAAAACCAGCTGTGTTTACGCTAGCAGCTTCCCACCTCTATGGCCCCGATTCCTGTTCTACTGTACAAGCTCCATCTACCCGTACACTGTAGGAGCTGGTGTTGCTCAATAGCCTGCAACTGCCAAGAATCTCTGGTTCTAAATGGCAAATGCTAACACACTAGCTCGGACTCTTCCTATCTGCTGGAGTCCTGCAACGGATGACCTGCCCTAAAGTTACAGCTTCTATCCCAGCTGCAGCCCTCTTGGATGAAGGACAAATTGCCTGCGCAGGAGCAAATGCTGTGTCCTGTCTAGGAGCAGTGCAGGTTGAAAAGAACCCCTCCTCTTTCCAGCATACCTCCACCTCAAAAAAGAGGGGCTGCATTTTTTTTTAATTGAAACTTACTGTCTCCAGTGCTGTGTAATTCAAGTTATGGGGATTTTCACAAATGCACATTATAGGCTTTCTGTAAAACATTACACCCCCTTCCCCTGTGACTGTCGGCTTAAACTAGCCCTGTCTTGAGCACAGGAATGCAACTGCATTGGGGCCAGGGAGACGGCCAAAGGTACAGCCGCTTTCTGAAGGGCATCGCAGAATCACCAGTGTGCATGTTTGTTCCAGAGAAGAAGAACTCGCAGTCCAAAACGGGGCAGTGGCTTTGTTCAGCTCATCCAAACACTCATCGAACCGCAACCTTTTGGGCCAACCGTGGGGAGTAGCACGTGGTCAGTTCCCGTGGCAGGCTTCAGGTTATTAAACAGGAGGTTGGGGGGTTGGTTTTGGAGATGCAGGGTGGTCACGCACCCTCTTGAAGCTCACAGGTTTCGCCCAAGGCAGAGAGGCGAGGCTGACGGAAATGGCTCTCCTAGAACACAGTGCATCGATTTGGAGATAATTCATAGTGCTCCTGGTGCCCTGCAGATGTACTTAAATGGCTCGTGGCATACGTACTGTGAGAAACGTGCCCCTTGTATCCCGTCATTATCTTTAAAGCAGCCCGAGAGCCCTTTTCAGTAGGCTCCAAGGAGCTTTTGTGGCAGACCACCAACCACCTTTTGGTCTCGAAACGCAATGGGTCTTGCAGCCTATCAGCGGGAAGGTTTCCTTATTGCTGTGTGGCAAGACAGCCCCTAGATGGCAGCAGAATATTAGCATGCCGTACCAGTGAGGCGTGCCGTTTTATTGGCTCAAAGGATTCCAGAGAGATGAGCTTTTGAATGCTACAAAACTCCTTGGACAAAAATAACTATTGCAGGGGGAGGGGGGAACCAGAAGGGGGGGTGAAGTAAGGCCCTGAATGCTAATATTTGGCTTGCACAAAAAAGGGGAAATTCTGGCAGTTTTAGGCTTGTTTTTGAGCCAAAGCGAGTCAGATCTTGAGGCCTTTTACACTGCTGTCGGTTCTAGCACATTACAAAGGCTGGCTGAGGCAGTTGCCTCAGGTACATGACATCACACACACACCTCCCCCCACATGTCGTCTTTCACTCTGTTCTTTTTTTTTCAAATTGAGGCAACAGGACAAAGGGGCAGGCCTTGGTTGTCTTCACAGGCTGCTTGACCTTGGGGAAAAATCACACTTGGGTCTGCAGGGAAAAGAAAAGCTCCACCTTCTTCAAGATTCCATGCCAGCATCTTGCACTCTCTTCATCGAGGCATCTTGTGCTCCACCACGGCCAGGACAGCTTTCCCCATATTTGCACCTGAATGGGGGTGCCCCAGTACCCACTGATTTCAGTATCCACAGTTTCAATTATTCATGGATACTGGGACACTTACTAAAAAGATAGCTGAATATTAAACAAATCTCTTCTTTAACCTTGTTGCACCAAAACCACTGATATCCCCCTGTCTTTCAAAAGGTGCCCCCCTATCCATTCTTTTAGGTATCCACAGTGGGATCTGGAACGGAACCAGTGGTGGCATCTAAATGTTTTAAGAACAGGAACTCACTTTTGATTGGCACGTGTCAGGACCTGCCCACCGGAAGTGATGTCATAAGCCCCCCTCGATTCGCCACCGCACCCCCAGGACGCCCCTTCTCCCCAGTGGGCTGCAGACTCACCAGAGCGGCTACTGACTCCATGTGTGTGGCTGGAGGGAGCGAGGAAGGGGGCTGTGCAGGACGGGACTTCCCCACTGCAGCCCTTCCCCCTTTGCCCCCCTAGGAATCCAGAGTCGCTCCCTTTAACCCTCTGAGTGCCGGCCAACCAAGAAGAAAAGCTCTTTGCAGAAGAATTGGGAGGGGGGAGGAGGGAGAGTGAAGTGGGCGGAGTCAGCCCTAATTTTAACTAGTGGAACTGAGTTCCCCCACGTTCCTCCTGCATGACATCACTGAACGGAACCCTAGCAGATACCGGGGCATAACTAACAAGAGTTTTCCAGGCACTCCCCCATCTCACACTCTACAGCTCTTAGTGCAAGGAACCCTTATTAAAATCTGTGAACATGGAGCAATACAAGCAAAAGAGATCCCTGCCCCCAAAGAGCTTACAATCTAAATTTAGACAAGAGGGCACAAAGAGGCAGCAATAAATGAGGAACGAATGTGAGAGAGCTGCCGTCAGTTATAGGAAGTAAATTCATGGATGGGAACAAAACAAAAAAAGGGTTGGATACGTGTGTCTGGACAAAAGTCTTCTGTTTCTGGAGTCTGCGGCAGATGGTTTATTTTTTGAACAACCTTACTGTCCAATACTGTTTTATTGGACAGCGAAAGGAGGGTGGTGGTGATCACGGGGCCTGGTGAAAAATCACAAGACTTGGCAACCTTCTGGGCAAGACAAATGTCAAGGGCCTTTAGGAGGATTTCCATTTATTTTAGTGTTGTGGGAGAGGCCTGTTTTTGTCTGGCATTGAGCTCTGTTCAGACACATCAGGATAGGGCCCTTTCAGGCAGTGCATGCTAAATGCATACTGCACATCTGCTTCTCCTATACAATATGAAAAGCAACAGCATAGGTCTCAGGACTGAAAGGCGGGAGCCAGGCAAGGGAACAAAAACCGCTTTCTGCAATAGAAAAGCTGTGGGGCTGTTCCCGAGAAGGCCCTGCTTTTAATATCCCCCAAACAGATCTCACTTGGGGTCCGGCCAGGGTGCAAGGCCTCCAAGGCTGATCTCAAGACCCTGGCAGGCACTCAGAGGGTGTAAGGGAGCCCTGCAGGAAACAAAGCAAGCATCCCACAAACACCTCTGGATTCCTCTTGCTGAGCTGTACCTGGATGATGTTGTTCCCATAGCAACTGGCGACTACCATTGGGGGAAGCAAAGGCCACCACCTGGCTCATTTAAACCAGCGCACCTCTCTGTGCTTTAGCTTTTAATGCAAGCACGAATTGACAAGCTGGGCTGTCAGTCATTCGAAGCACGCCCGGTTCATGAATCAGGCTGCGTTTGGCAAGGCTTGGGCGCGTGGAGCGTTCCTACCTCGTTCCTCTCGCAGCCCCAGTGCCAGGCGCTTCCTTGGCCCTCGGGCGAGCAAGAGAACATAAGAACATAAGAAGAGCCCTGCTGGATCAGGCCAAAGGCCCATCTAGTCCAGCTTCCTGTATCTCACAGCGGCCCACCAGGCGCCCCAGGGAGGTCACTCACGGCCCAGGCAATCAGGCCTGCACCTTTCCTCCCTCTGCCAAACAAGGCTGCTCCTTCCTGCCTGGAGGAAAGGCGCAGAGGTCGATTTAATGAGCCGCACGCAGCGGCCGCTCCTCTTTGGACTGGAGTGGAAGCTGTTGCAAAGGCTCGCAGGGTGGAAGGCGCCGCTGTTCCTTTGACGGTTGGCTTTGTGACGTGGGGCGTGCGAGAGTTGGAGGCGCTCGGCATCGCCGGAGGTGACGGTGGTGTCCTTGGAGACAGGATGCGCTGTCATTCTGCCAGTGCTCTGGGCTCCAGAAGGTGGCTGTCGGCTGCAGGCTGAGCAAAGGCCGGCTCTCCCCTGAAGTGGGTGAAGCAGTTCAGTTCAGTTCAGGAAACCTTTATTGGCATTACAATAAAACAGCATCTATGTTTAAAATCCGACAACATACACAGGAAGATGCTGGAATTAAAACGGGGGGGGGGGAATGAGCAGATAGAAGGGGTTAGAGCAGTGATGTCATGCAGGGGGTACGCGAGTACCGGTTTCTAGGATTACAGCTGGCCCCGCCCATTCGCCCGCCCACTCGTCGACTCCGCCCTCTGCAACGTTTGAATTTCCTGCATGTTTGAGTTGCCTGCGTGTTCTCAGAGCCAGGCAGGCAGGCAGGCAGGCAGCGAGCGGAGCCTTTCCTTTCCTTGCCACTGAAAAATGAGTTGCTCTGGGGTTTTAACATGATGCCAGGCCTCCTTCACATGTTCTGGGGGTGCTGTGGAATACTGTTGCAACTGTTGGGTCAGTTTAAAATCATCTGAGGCCTCAAAAAGGGCTTTTTTCATGTCACTTCCTGCCACGACATCACTTCTGGCTTATGACGTCACTTCCGGTGGGCGGGTCCCGACACGTGCCAATCAAAAGCGAGTACCTGTTCTTAAATCATTTAGATGACACCACTGGGTTAGAGAAAGGGTTCCCTTTTTAAAATTGCAGCTAAAAAATCCGCAACGGCTTTCGTGACATCCTCTGTAGTTTCATTCAAGAGGGCGGAGAGATCTTCAGTGGAATTGCCGGTCAGAGGTGGCACAAAGAGTTTCAGGAGGATATCACGAAGTGATTGAAAGGATGGGCAACATAGTAAGATATGTGCCAGGGTATCTGGTTCCTGAGAACAAGAACGACATAGTCTATCAGCATGAGGGGTATTCGAAAATCTGCCGAAATGAACTGCAGATGGAAAAATGTTAAGTCTAGCTAACATAAAGGCTCTTCTTTTGAAAGGATTAATCAGAGAATTAAAATAAGTTGGGGGGGGGGGTTTGACCAAAGGAAGGAGGAAGGCCAAAGAAAAGTGGAGAACACGTGGGGTTAAGATTAGAGGATAATAGATTGAATTCGGCTTCCCATAGTTTGAGTTTGATAATAGGGTGGGCTCTATGTAGACTAGTATGGGTGAAGCAATTTACGGGCCAGGTCTCAGCGGCAGCAGAGCAGCCCGCCGAGGCCCACATTGCAAGTGGCCTGAAAAAACGGCACTGCGGTTTTCCCTCTTCCCTTCCTAAGAAGCAAAGGGTCTGGTTTGAAAAAAGGCATTATAGTCTGATAAGAATAGGAACAACAAATGAAGACAAAGTGGGAGGGGTCCAGTTCGGTGCTCGGCTTAATGCATCAAAATGTCATCGGCTGGCATCAGCTGGAGCAAATGTGACTCTGTGTGATGGCACTGGGCAGATGGTGGACTTGTGGGGTTTACTGGCTTCCAGGAACAACCCACCAGCCCCAGGTGCAAAACAGTCACTTGAGGGGACCTAGAAGGAAGGACACCTCTGAGCACATGCTCAGCCCAGAACTTAAACTCCCAGTCCTTTTGCACAAAGATCCAGTCCTGGTTTCCCACCATCTCACGTGGTTTGAGCAGCCTAATTGAGAAGGCAAACACGAGGGGCCTTTTCGGTCACGCTTTTTGCCCCTCTTCTGCGCCATGGTAAGTCACCCAGTACATGCAGATCTCCCTTGTGCCTGTCCGGCACTAGGACAGACTCACTGGCTGCGCACTAAACCAACTGCAGCTGCCATCCGCCTGCAAGATGGCATCTGTCTTAATTACAGCCTCAGAAGTTTTAAGGTGGCGCCAAGGCATTGCCCGGCCCAGGTCTGTCTTTGAGTTATCCGTAAGTCTCCAGGCTGCCTTCTCCAGTGGGAGTGCGGCTCTTTCTCTGGCGGAGGAGCAAGGGGCTCCACATAGCCTCCTGTGCTGCACAGGCTGTTTGTCATAAAGGCTCGATGCCGATTTGAAACTGCTTTGACCAGTCAATGGCTTGCCGTGCGGGTATCCTAAAAGCATCCAGGAACCAGTGGGAGCTCAGGACCTCCCCAGTTTGAATCGCACCTCTGCCACTGACTCCTTAGGTGGCCTTGGGCAAGCCACTCCCTCTCAGCTGCATGGAGAGGATAAGAATACTTGCCTTACAACAGTAAGTCCTTGCAGTGGGGGGCAGGGGGGGTTTCATCAACACATTTCCCCCTTTCTTCCCCATCTGTTGGTTTACCATCCAACTGCTGATGGTATCCAAAAACTCACTGTAGTTTTTTTTCTTTTGTGACTTTGGGTTTGCTAATCTCAGCCGAGCATCACCTGACCTGGGATACAGGAGATGTGAGATGGCGGATGATGTAGCAAAGAATTCCGAAGCATCCTCTGCCCTTCGGTCCAGAAGAGCCGTCCTGCCTCACTGAGACTTGTCAGTTGCACCAGGTGTGTGTCGGCGGCTCAGATGGCTGCAACCCGCCAGGGATTCAGACCCCCTTAAGGTGCCTTTATTAATGAGTGCAGGGGGCCCGAGGACAAGAAAAGGCAGTGCAGTCGCCCTGCTGTCGCCATGGCAACAGCACTAGATCCAGCCTGCAAAAGGCAAAGGATGCTTGGACTTCTGAAGAGACCCTCCTCGCTCCGTTCAACCTCCTCCTAGGCAAAATAGCTCTGTGCAACCAAACCTGCCTGTAATTCCACCAGGGCTGAGCAGGATCCGTCCCCTTGTTTAGCAGCAGGGCGCTATTGCCGTTTGTGTTTCTGGCATGGCCTTTTGTGTGTCTCAAATGGTTTTAATACAGATCCCACCTTGTTTGTCTTAGCACTCGTGGCATTGCTGTGCTTGTACGGTTGAGAGGCTGACAGCGCAATCCTAGGCGTGCCCACTCAGTCGCGAGCCTCACTTAGTTTAATGGCACTTTCTCCCAGGTGTAGGGACGTGGTGGCACAGTGGGTTAAACCGCTGCTGCTGGGCTTTCCGACCGCAAGGTTGGGAGTTCAAGACTGCGCGACGGAGTGAGCTCCCGTCGCTTGTCCCAGCTCCTGCCAACCTAGCAGTTCGAAAGCACCTAAATGCAAGGAGATAAATAGGGACCACTTCGGTGGGAAGGGAACAGTGTTCCGTGCGCTACGGCGTATAGTCATGCCGGCCACATGACCACAGAAGCTTGTCCTCGGACAAAACGCCGGCTCTACAGGCTTAGAAACGGAGATGAGCACCGCCCCCTACAGTCGGTCATGACTAGACCATTTGGTCGGGGGGAAACCTTTACCTTCTCCCAGGTACGTGTGCATTGGATTGCAGCCTGAAGCTGGGAATATTCCTCTCCTGTAGCCCAAGCAGGGCCGGCCTAAGACTTTCAGGCACTTGAGGAAGCTGACGGAATGTTCTTCCCCCTCCTCCCAGCCTTCCCTTTCCTTCCAGCACAATCCTATATATGTGGGGCATCTTTATGAGCGGGTTCGGCACCCATGGATTTAACTCAAGTGAGGGTGCCAGACCTGAGCTGGAGGGCCTCACCTGTGTTGCAGTTTCACATCTCACAGTCCAGAACTGGCTGAAACTGGCATTCCGTCTCTCCGTCTCAGAATCAGATAGAGCACCTGTGAGTCCTTGAGCAGGTCAGCTTCCCAGCTTGTTAGGGGAACTAGCTGAACAGTAGTTGTACTCCCTTTCTGATAGTGTAGCATAAGCAGGCAGTTTCACACGGGAAGCCCTGGCTGCAGACACTGCACATTCCCATGAGATCATGGTGTTCTAGGGGTCACCCCATTGGGTAAGATGGGGCACAAGGGGTCTTCAGGTATCCACCTACCAGATACACTCTGGCTGCATCCCTTTGTTCTGGTGTTAGAAGGAGTTTTTTCACTGTGTGTGCTTAAGATGTAAAAGCTGCACTGAACGCCGCCTGCGAGCGGCAAAAGGCTTCACCGGCTTTCCTAGCCGGCAGACTGAAACTTTTCACCTATCTCACTTTCGCTACAATAAAGAGACTTTGTTATGGAAATGTGGCGATCGCTTGGTTCCTTCGCTCCGGAGCGCTGAGGCAGGCGCTGGGATGGGTCTCCAAGCCCCCAACTCTGCTATTATTCACACAAATTCACAACAACCTGTCCTCCTAGATGCAGCCAAAAGCACCTGCTTTCTAGCTCCACCTCCTCTTAGCTGCATCAGCCGCTCTCTGGTCAGTAGATCTTTGCTTTATTCCAGGGTTCTCCAAAGTGCAGTCTTGGTTGTGCCAAGAAAGGCCTCTCCAGTGTGGCATTGCAGTGGCGAAGCTTTGCCGTTCTGTGCCGCCACCCCCGGTCATGCACGTCTAACTTGTAGACACGTAATAAAACGTATGGGGTTGACACCAGCCCTAGTACCGCCACTGCGCTGAGGCTGTGCATAAGAGATTTGTCAGTTATTCTGTATGGTCTGGTATGGGAGGAGAGCCATCATGGGGGAGACACAATGAGCTCCTGCACCGGGGGATGCAAACCCTAGTGATGCCCCTGTCTACCAGGGCTGCAGGTGGGGAAGTATGATTATCTCTGTATCAAGGTGAAGATCCAGAGCAGTGATGTCATGCAGGGGGAACGCAAGGGAACTCAGTTCCACTGATTAAAATTAGGGCTGACTCCGCCCAGTTCACTCTCCCCCCTCCCAATTCCTTTGTAAAGAGCTTTTCTTCTTGGTCGGCCGGCACTCAGAGGGTTAAAGGGAGCGACTCCGGATTCCTAGGGGGGCAAAGGCAGTGATGTCATTCAGGGGGAACGGACCAGAACGGGCATTCCGGATCCTAACGGGCTCCGTGGCTGGTTCCGGGTTCCCGACAAGTGCCAATCAAAAGTGAGTTCCTGTTCCTAAATCATTTGAATGACACCACTGATCCAGAGGCTTGCTTAAGGCCAGCTTTGACCCAGGGAGGTCCTGATTCGTCGTGCAGCTGCTTAACACTACCCTACCCCACTACGCCACTACCCTAGCTGTCTCGGAAACGCTGCTGTTCCCAGGCCTTGCTACGACACAAGCGAGGAAGGGCTTCCCCGTAGCCTGCATGTGGGCTGAAGGAGCAACTTCTCTTCCAGCCCCCAAAGTAGTTAATTTTCTGCCTTCTCAAGCAGAACTAGTTAATGTCGAGCCGCAGGAGTTGGCAGACTCACAGTGGTGGTAATTAAAACCCATCGGGCATGAAAACGGTGGCTCCCCCCTCGCCACCCGCGGCCCAGGAGCCTCCTTGGACACTGAGAACGGCCCCCCAATGCGTGATCGCGAGTGCGCAGTAATGTAAACAGCCACTTCCTCAGGTGCTCTACGCAGTGTTGCAAGGAGGCCGTTAAAACGACAATGGAAACAGCAACGGACAAATGGCTGGGTGCAAATGTATCTGAACTTGGCCCTCTGCAGAGCAGCTAATTTTTTTCGGACAGCTTCTGGCTTGAAGGCTATTATGTGCTGGAGGCATGACTCAGGAGTCCTGTTTTCCTGCAGCAAATCTGGAGGAAGGCAGGACTTCTTGCTGATCACAAAGGCAACCACCAAGAATCTTGTGACCCTTTGAGACTAACCCTTTTTCCTGTGACCTTTTGAGAGTAACCCCCCCTATTTTTACAGTATAGCATCTGTGTGATCCAATCAATCATATTTATATACTGCAGCCCTCCCCCTTTCCAGCATCCACATTTTCAATAGGGCTGCTCTAGGTGCTTCGTGACCCACCTGAAATTGGCTCACGAGTCACAACCCACTGGTGGGTCCCAACCACAGTTTGGGAACCAGTGCCTTACAAAGTTACAGGTTACAGTAACCTTACAGAGTTACAGTGCCTTACAGAGATAGGACATGTATCACATCCTAATACATGTCAAGTGCTTTGCGCTTTCAAAAGCCCTATACAAATGTGAAGCCCTATTAAACTGTAAAGCTGTGGCCAAGTTTTAGCCTTTGGTGGGCACATCAGAGCTGTTGCAAGTAGTCAAACTGAGGGTTCGCAAAGGCTCTTTGAGCTCTGGCAAAGGTTTGCTTGGAGCACGTGCAAAACTGTGGCTCAATTTTGGATGAGAAGCTCAGGCACCCCTGATTTCCACATGATGTTGGTAGCGTTTTTTTGCACAAGAAACAATGTTAATTGCATCCAGTAGAGGGCAGCATTTTTTGCATTTGCCCACATGCATCCATCTGACCAGGCACTATAACTGACCTGTACCTGCCAACGTTTGCAACTTCCAAAAAGAGAGGCCCTTCAGCTCTGTTGGCAATAAAGACCCAAATGGGAAGGGAATGTTCAGAGTGACTTTGCCCTCCAGCCCTATTCCTGAGCATTTCCTGGAAAAAAAATGTATTTCAGTGTGTCGCAATGCCAACTTAATTATAGCTGTTCCTCTCTTTGTAACTCTGGATCCAGTGGTCTCACATCTAGCTTTCTGGCAAAGGAGCAATCAAAGGACCAGAGGAGTCAGGAAAAAACTCTGCTGACTTTAAGCCACGAAGTAGCTCAGATCTGGCATCCTACAGGATCTGCAGTCCGGCTGCTTGCAAGATTTTCAGTTGCTGTCGGGCTGCCCACATACCTTGCAGGAGAGCTGAGCTGTGCGTATATTGTTTTGCTTTGGTCAAGCAGCACGCTGCCACTCTTTCTCTCCGAACGGGGGCTTTGTTCTTGTAGCAAGTGCCTGGCATGGCTTGCAGAAATTCAAACCGGTCAGTCTTTCACTGGTCTGCAGAAGAAGGGATGGGGAGTGCTGCACCTGCTGGCTTTCTGCCTGCCATGCAATTCTTAAAGGCACAGAGCTTCTGTTAGAATAGGATTTCTCAAAGTGTGCTTCTAGGAGCCCTGGGCCTCCCTGTGGACCCTTCAGGGGCTCCAGGAGCACTCCATAAGTGGCAGCCATGTGCTCAGGGCTGTGCTGCACTGCGCATGCGCTAGCACTTGGGGGCTCCCTGAGATTGGTGCTTGTGCTTATGGGGCTCCTTAAGACTCTGTTTAGGAGTGCAAAGGGCTCTGGAGTTTAAAAAAAAAGTCTGAGAACTGCTGTGTTAGCGGAAACAACAAGGAATCCCACTTTATCTTAAAGACTGCCCAATTTAATTCAGCATGAATTTTCCTGGACTATAGTTCTCTTCCCAAGATGCATGAAATGAGAGGAGAGAGAATGCCTGCATTTCCCTGGAGGGGTCACTAGGGTTTGTATCACCTGGTGTGAGAGCTCATTGCATCACACACACATACCAACGGCGCTCCAGTCCTCCGATACCAGTCCATACAGAATCAATTATAATATCATACACACAGCCTACACGCAGTGGCATGTTCAAACATGGTTTTGTTTTATGCCTCCCCAACTGGCCTTCCTCCAGGTAAATGTACGTCCGAGATCCAACACTAACCACTATGCCACACTCTCTGTTAAAGAGAGATTGGGGATGGGGGGTGTAGAGGAGGTGACACCATTGAGTGCAGCTTCAAAATCATAACTATTATTATTTTGTCTATTGTAGCAGGTGAGAGATGGGATTTTTGGGGGGTAGTGTAACAGAAAGGGAGTACTTTGCAGAGGTTCCACGAAATTAAAAAAATTTCCCTTTTGTCAACACATGCCTCATTTCCTACCACGAGACACAGGAAATCCCAAGTGAATAAGATAATGAGCATACTGTTCATGAGTATGCATTGTTGTCCTATTCAAATTCCTGCTCCTTCAGCAGTTGATGGGTCCCCTTCATCTCTATGGTGAAGAAAAATGGACTTTTTTCTACCCAGTGGGTAATTAATCTGTGGAACTCCTTGCCACAGGAGGTGGTGATGGCATCTGGCCTGGCTGCCTTTAAAAGGGGTCTGGACAGATGTCTGCAAGAAAGGTCCATTGGTGGCTACAGGCCATGATGGGTGGTGCAATCTCCTTACTTTAGAAGTACGCTACCTTGGAATGCCAGATGCAGGGGAGTAGCAACAAGATGCAGGCATCCTATTGTCTTGTGTGCTCCCTGAGGCATCTGGTGCGCCACTGTGAGATACAGAAAGCTGGATGAGATGGGCCTTTGGCCTGATCCAGCAGGGCTCTTCTTATGTTCTTAACTACTCCTGTGGAATGTCTTCCTGCCGTGCCGTGATTAGCCACACAGGAGGCTGGCCCAATAAACGTTGGTAGCCTTCTTCGTTACAACATCTAGTAGTGCAGAAGCTTGCATGCGGCCAAGAGCATCTGGAAATCTGTTTCTCAATTCCTTAAAAAAAAAGCCAGCAACTTTCCATCTTCAATGTTGTCCAGAAAACACACACACACACACACACCAAAACTCTCTGCAATACATTTGCTAGTCTTCAAGCCAAATTTAACATTCTGGCTCCCAAGCAAAAGGTCTGCCCCAGTTCTTCTACAAGGCAGTGCAACTCAATGTACAAGCCAATGGCATAGCTCAGAGAGGGCAATTGCACCAGGCAACAAGCTTTAAGCAGGGCAACAAGCTGAGCTTGCCACTAGTGGCCAAAATTGTGAAAATCTGGGTAAGTACGAATAATACCATCATGGTATATATTGTTGGAAAGGTAATTTAATGATGAATGCAATGAAATAAACTGCGTTGGAATATCAGTATTCTATCAAAAGTTATGGCCAACAAAACAGAAAGCTTTTTATGCATTTATTAAATTTGATTTTGTCAAGGAGCGGGGCGCTACAAAATCTTCCTAGAGGAAGTGAGGCTATAAAAAAAGTTTTTAAAAAGCCACATTTCAGGCCCTGTGTGGAGTTGCCACATGTGGTCTCATGTGAGAGTCAACCCTTTCGAAATGCGCAGGATGTAGGAATGGAGTCCCACCCAAGAGTGCCAGTGTCGTTTCCCCAACACTGACATAATGAGCAGCAGACAGGATTGACTCAGGGCCAGTCCAGACTGGGCGAGACCACGGAGGCCCCCGTCCGTTTCCCCAAGCCGTCTAGTTTCAGATCTACGTTCCTGGGCCTCTCTTCCTTCCCTTCTCTCTGGAAGCTCTTGGCCCGACGCCGGCTGTACACAAACTTGCCCGAGTGAGCGGTTCTGTGTCTCAGCTTTGTGGGTGCCACAGAAGGCACTCCTTTGGAAAAAGTTGACCTTTATCAAGCGAGGACCAAGAACAGGAAACGAATCTATTCCCCACCCCCACCCCCGCACTAGGACTATGTCAATTGGATGCTTCCTGCCTCACAGGGAGAAGAGCATCGTCTAGCCTTGCCTGGAGAAAGCGGGAGAAAGGTGATGTCTTTTGATAAGTTGTGGGAATGACAATAAGCCAGGAAACAGGGCCAGCTGTCTGAACGCTGAAGCCAAAGAGATGGGTGGGTTTTTTGCTTTGTAAAAAAAAGACCATCACAGGTTATGAGTCACAATGGGTATGCGCAACTCCCAATTCTAGAAGTAGGCTACCTCAGAATGCCAGATACAAGGGAGTGACAACAAGACACAGGCATCTTGTTGTCTCGGATGCTCCCTGAGGCATCTGGTGGGCCACTTGTGAGATACAGGAAGCTGGACTAGATGGGCCTTTGGCCTGATCCAGCGGGGCTGTTCTTCTTCTTATAGCTCCCTCCCCACAGACAGGATAGCAAATTCTCTTTTATTTACCTCATATTTACCTCAGAATTTTACCTCAGAAATTTACCTCAGAATGCCAGATGCAAGGGAATGGCAACAGGATGCAGGCATCTTGTTGTCTCGGGTGCTCCCTGAGGCACCTGGTGGGCCACTGTGAGATACAGGAAGCTGGACTAGACGGACATTTGGCCTGTTCCAGCAGGGCTCTTCTTATGTCCTTTCCTATTTTGCACTGCGGATGAATCTCCTCCGCGGAGGCTGCCTTTGTGCCGTCCCGTTTCCTCATTCCGCCCCCCTGTGTGGCAAAAGACGTGTTCTCGGAGAGTTGCTGAGTAACATTCTCTGACATACGTGGGGAAGAAGGTCGTCCAAGGAGAAGAAAGCCGCTTGCTTCACTCCGCTTCCTGGGAAGTTTGCCACTAACCTTCAGTGCGAGAAGCGGGGGGGGGGGGAAGGCTCTGCCTGCCTACCTGGCTCCTGCCCAGCAGCCAAGGCTGCTCAGAGCCATTCTGGCCCCACACAGGGCCTCTGCTGGTGTGTCCCATGGGAAAGGGGCCAGCAGGCTTGGAGACAAGAGCCGCGGGAGGTGCAGACGGAACACATTCTTTGTCTCCAAGTGCAGCCCCACCTGGAGATGGCTGCAAGGAGCAGCCAGGCAGCCAGGCTCTTCGGCAACTGCAGTGAGAAGCAGATTCTGAGGAGGCTGGTGAAGAACGAGGGTCTCTTCCAAAGCGACCGGGGTCTGAATAGGGGGCTGAATGGCTTTAGAGCGCAACTTTAACCTGGAGTTAGGCCAGCAAAGTTTGGCTGGCACAAGGGACACCATAAAGTTGGTTTGGACCACTCTCGGAGTCAGAGAGGCCAGCACACAGACGTGCGCCATCCTCCCTAACTCCCAGAGTGGTCCAAACGCCACTCCCTTGTATCTGGCATTCTGAGGTAAAATTCTGAGGTAAATATGAGGTAAATAAAAGCAAAGTCTGGTCAGCACAAGGGACACCGTCAAGTATGTTTGGACCACTCCCGGAGTCAGAGAGGCCAGCACACAGAAGTGCACCATCTTCCCTTGAGTTCGAGAGTGGTCCAAACACGCTTTATGGTGGCCCTTGTGCCGGACTTTGCTGGCCTAACTGTGCCAGTCTAACTCCAGTTTAGGATTGCACCCTAAGAGTCAAGCTTTCCAAAGTGTGTGTGTGTGGGTGTGTGTCTTTAAATCCATGGATAGTTCAGTGCCACAATCAGTACCTGCACTGGTTGGAGGTCTTGCATTCCTTTTATCACCCACGACACCAGCTATGGGTGCACAAGACACCCTGAGGATCTGCAGATGTGTCACAGCCATAGGGTGCAGTATAGCAGCTGCCATGGGCGCCAGTGTGGGAGCTGGGTGCACCAGAGAAGATAGGCATTGTGAGATACTGCAATCCTATACACACTTACCAGGGAGTGAGAGTGCAATCCTAACCTGGAGTTAGGCTGGCACAGTTAGGCCAGCAAAGCTTGGCCAGCACATGGGCCACTGTAAAGCATGTTTGGACCACTCCCGGAGTCAGGGAGGATGGAGCACATGTGGTTAGGATTGTGCTCTGAGTGTTTCATAGGGCACCACCTTCTCCCTAGAGCGCTGTCTACACAGGGTGGGTCCCGCCAGTGAATGGAAGCCACTCAAGTAGATTAAGAGGCCATTCCCCTGGCCTCAACCAGTTTTTCTGGAAATAGAAAAACCCTGGGCATGCGCTAGTTTCCAGTGAGGCTTGGCAAGGATAACTGTGAGCATTCATTCATGCAGGACTTTGAGCATGTGAAAAGCACTGCATGTATTTGTCTGCATGGAATCTCTGTTGGCCAGGTGGGATGCTGGCACACTACAGCGTCTTGAACTAGCCCTGGTTGGAAGCATTCCTAAGGCTGCAATCCGATGCCCACTTTCCTGAGAGGAAGACTCCTTGAACACCAGGGGACATGCTTCTGAGTAGACATGCACAGGATTGCATGGTTGGTGCACTCCATGTTGGTGGCACTGGAGCCTACAAAAGCTATAGCATTTGGGGGTTTTCAGTCTAGAAAAAAAGGTGCCTGGGGGTGGGGGAACATGATTGAGATGTACATTTTGCAGTGGATAGAGGGATGTTCTCTTCTCTCTCACACAACATCAGAACCAGGGGACATCCACTAAAATGGAATGTCAGGAGAGTTAGAACAGACAAAATATTTCTTTACCCAGCATGCAGGTTATGGCGCCTGGCCTAGATGCCTTTAAAAAAGGATTGGACAGATTTGTGGAAGAAAAGTCCCATCCCAGGTTACAAGCCCTGATGGGTATGTGCAACCTCCTGGTTTTAGAAGCAGACTATATCTGAATGCCAGATGCAAGGCAAAGTGGCAACAGGACGCAGGCATCTTGTTGTCTTTTGTGCTCCCTGAGGCAGCTGGTGGGCCACTAAGAGATACAGGAAGCTGGACTAGATGGGCCCTTGGTCTAATCCAGCAGGGATATTCTTATGTTTTTATGAGCCTGGGGAAGATTTTGTCCTTGTTTTCCCCTCTAATTCCTTCTGACCTGTGCAGATGTCAATAAGCCGGGAGTTTTGTGCTTGTTCAAAGACAGCAAAAGCCTCCAGAGCAATCATACCCCCCTTCTTTCTCCTCAAAAGAAAACCAGCAATGGGTGCTCTGAGGGCCCAATCCTAAGGCCCTCAGTGCCGGCAGTACGTGCATATTACTGGCTAAAATTATTGCAAACGTGCTGGGAAGCGGATTCGCGACATCGTAGGAGAAGGGAGTGCTGCTGCTGGGCTGGCGCTAGTTAGCCGAGAGGAAGGACTGTCAGCAACACTGGGGCTGCTGCTCTGCTGGTGGAGACTCGAGTAGCCCCATTGTGGGGGTTGGGGCCTCCCCCAAGGAGACCCCGGTGGCTGCTGCGGAGCCCACAGCATGCCGTAGTAGCCACTTTGCCAGCACTGCTTTAAGGCAGCTCAGGATTGGGCTATGACTCTGTTACTGCCTGAGCAGATGTGAGCAAGCCAACATGACATGTCACCTCCGATGGCATTTCAAGGGACCTGCTGCTTTGGTGTCCCTCCTGCTCTCTCAAATCAGCGATGTCCTTTGAGCTCCTTGACACCGTCTGTTTTGCTCCCCTGGAGCCGTCCTGCCTGTTCCTTGCATTTGTGAGAACCAATATAACTCGTGAGCCAAGTCATCACACAAACGGCGGCAGCAATTTCCACCCTAAGGAGGGCTGGGAAATTGCTGCGTGGGCCAGTTCACACCTTGCCCCTGGGAGGCACAGGCCGAGGAAGATCAACAGTTCTCAGGTGGAAGAGAAAAACATATTTTCAGGTAGACTGATTGGCTGTGACCACCTGGGCTGCAGGGGTATTTTTGTGGAGGACTCTTACCACTTTGGAGACCAACACTTAGGTAGGGAGATTTTCCTAAGCCTTCAGCGTACTTAGGGAGAAAAGAAGGGGGGAAAGGAGATCTCATCACATCTTCTGCAAGTGATTGTAGCTGCTGTATGCAAACAGCCCCGAAGACAGCCAATTATATATCTATCATAATACTGATCACAGAAGTGAACACAGAAGTAGATTCAGCGGTCTTCCTGCACACCGAAAATATGCACAGATGCAGCCCACAAGCATTCCATTTTGCCAAGTTGGTTTGTCGGCACCTCTTTACGATGGTGAAGACAAAGACGGCACAGTGCATATTGGAGAGCACAGCAAAGTATTTGGGATTTTCCGCCTTATTGCTGTTTCAGTATTATTATTATTAATAATAATATTAATAATTATAATTATTATTATTAATTATTATTAATTATTATTAATTAATTATTAATCATTAATAAAAATTATTATTATTATTATTATTATTATCAACACCACTTTGCACTTGTGCAGCTCTTTGCTGAGCAGGATGAGCCTATAAGGAAAGCAAGACTACCCCCATATCAAGATGGAAAGTCTGAGGCTGGGAGTGGGTTGCACGAGGCTGCAAGTTTATACAACTTCTCATATCCTTTTGCAAGTCCCCTCCAGGAGGGAGGGATAAATGAATCAGTTCTCTTACCTGGTGGCCCAAAGCCACTCCACCCCTGCCCCCAAATGCCCTTTGTTTCAGCACCACAGGTGTGTTTGGGCCAATCACTCTCTCTCAGCCTACACCTACCTCGCAGGGTTGTTGTGAGGACTAGGGGAGGGGAGGCACGATGTACACCACCCTGAGCTCCTTGGAGGAAGGGCAGCATAAACGTGTGAAAAAAATAAATAATAGCAACCTCGGGGGGTGGGGGTGGGTGGGAGCCCTATTTCGGAATATTCCCCCTCCCCAAATGCTTCCTACATGTTGAAAAGTAGCCAATCGGGGAGAAGCCTGTATGCAGCCTTTCTCCTGGCGCCCTTCTCCTTCCCTTGCCAAAAGTCTGGCGCGCGGGTCATCCCAACCTGCCCTTGGCACAGGTTCGCTCTGCCAGGTTCGCACGACCGCTAGGCCAGGCTCAACACGGTCATCGCGGTCGAAGTGAGGCCGGTTCGGAAAGCGGCTGTCCCGGTTCCCCTTCTAGAGCAGCCCCCTCCCGGCTCCGAATCGTGCCCCGCTCCTCGCCCCGCAGAAGGCTGGGCCAGCAGCACGGGTGGGGAGCCCCCCCCCGCAGCTCCTTCCGCTCTCCAGGGGGCCCCCCGCACGCCCCGGCCAAGCGGCGAGCTGCAGCCAGCCCTCCAGCGGGGGACGAGGAGGGCACCCTCGCTGGCCTCCTCTTCCTCCTCCACCGCCCCCCGCCGCCGACCCATCCTTGGAGCGCCACAGTGCAGGGGGCTGGAGCGCGCAGCCAGTGGGAGGGCGGAGCGGGGGGGGGAGGAAGGCAGGAAGGGGGCCCCCGATGGAGGCCAGAGAGGGCAGCAGCTCCCCGCACCAGCCCACCTAGAGGGTGGCCACGAAGGCCTGGCGGTGGCACCTTGAGCAGGGACCCCGCTCCTCCCACACGCACAGAGCCGCGCTCCTGCGCACGCCGCCGGTGGCCATGCAAGCCCGCGCGTCGTTGCGCCCGCCCCGCTCCTCGCCTTCCTCCTCCTCCTCCTCCTCCTCTTCGCTGCCCCGATAGGAGCTCCATTGCTCTCGCCTAGCGCTGGGAGGCGGGGGAGGCTCCCCGGCGATGAATATTGATGAGGCTGCCGGGGCTCTATTGTGCAATTGGAGCTGCGAGGTGAAAGCGCAGGCGGGATGGAGGTGGGGAGCTGCGCCGCCGCTGCCGCCGCGCGCGTCGCTTTGGGGCTCCAGTAGCAGCTGCAGCCGAGGAGCGAGCGAGCGGGCGAGAGCAGGAGCAGCCGCCGCCGCCGCCGCCTGCACCCGGGGGTGGGCTTTGTTCGTCGCCCGCGCTCGCCGCCCAGCCGCCACGATGGAGCGAGGGCAGGACGCGCTCTGAGCAGGCACAGGACGTGCGGCGGCGGCGGCGAGCCAGGAAGGAGGAGAGCCCAGCCGGGAGAGCGGCTCGCCGGAGCCCTCCTCCCCTCCCCAGCCAGGGAGAGCCACCGACAGAGGCTGCGAGCGAGGAGAGGCGAGGGCCATTTTCGTCGTCTTCTGGGGCGAGGTACGTGGCCGAGCGAGCCGACGGCGGCCCGGGCTTTTGGCACGAAGGATGGGGCTGCCGGGCACGGGCAAGGTGGACCCGCGGCTGCGGGTTGGGGGGCGGAGGGAGAAGGCAGGTGGGGGGGGGGTTATCCTGCCCATGCGGGGAGGACAGAGAGAGGGGCGTGTGTGTGTCTGGGGGGTGCGCCTTTAGCCTCCCCTTTTCTTTCCCCACTGAGAAACGAGCCACGTTTCTCCTCCTCGGGCACCCCGGATTTTCCTCCTGGGTCTGCTCCTGGCGGTGCCTGTGGGAGGGTTTGGTGGGCACCGAGCAGGAGGGAAGGCTCTGCCCACCCCGTTCTTGGGGCGCCCACCCCAGCTGCCATGTTCCATTGTTGCTGCCAGTTTGTGCTCCTTATTGGCCCCCATCCCCGGGGGGGGGGCGCCGGAATGGCTTGGCAAAAGGTGTGCCGTTGGTGGGGAGGGGGTGAGAAAGAAAGTGCGTCTCTATGGCAACAGAAGCTGATGCCATGGGAGATGTGGGCACGGTGTGGCACTTGGCGTGGGGGATGTGGGCATCCCCTGTGTGGTTGGGTAGCTGGATCCTGAGGTGGAAGAAGCTTGTGGCAGGTGCTTCCCTGCGGGCTGGGCATTTGGCCTCTGGTGTGCTGGGCAGAATTGGTGCTGATTTCCCAGGCATGGCCTTGAAATGGGGTGGTGGTAGTGGTTGCCTGTATCATTCTTTGGGGAGGGATGCTTGGATACTTGGGAGGGGGAGGAAGGAGCTACTTTCCTGGAATCCAGCATGGTTTTGGTCCCTGCTGTTGGAAGACTTTGGAATGTCGAGGGAAAAGTCTTGCAGGAAGGCTTGCATTTTGTCCATAAACCATGCTCCAAAAAACCGTGGCTTAGGCTAGGGTGCCTGGGCCTTGCAAAGGGGCAGGAAGGTGTTTCTTCATCTGGCCACTTAATGTTTGAGTTGGTGAAGGATTCTGGCTTGTTCAACAGTCTCCTGCTCTGCAAAAGACTTCCTGTAATTTGGTATTGCGGTGGCCAAGAGGCTAGAGGTTTATAAGCCAATCTCTGTGTGTATTTCTGGTAAAGACCCACCAGATTTGCAGGAGGGGGTTTCTAGATGCTCTCCAGCGGCCTGAGTCTAAAGGGGGGGGGAATGATGGAGCTGGCAAGATGTGAGCCAAGAGGACATTTGGCCCGTGATGTCTGCCTGGCCTACGCTGATAGCCACACAGTTCTTTCCAGTAGCTGGATGGTATTTTTTATACCCCAGTAAAACAGAACAGACCAAAATAAAAATAAAAAAGTATTGGTCTGCCTTTGATTTCAGCACAAAAGTGTGTGTGTGTGTGTGGGGGGGTTTTCCTCGCCTTTGCTGTTGGCATGCAGATTACGGCTTGTGAGTTTGGAGGGAGGCAGTTCTGTTGGTTGATACCAGATGCTTCTTGTCCCTGTTTTGCTTTCTGGCGTTTGGTTTTATTGGTCTGAGAGGCCAAATGCAGTGAAGGGGAGGGGGCGACACAGAGCATCTCTTCTTTTGGTTGCCAGTCACTTGGGACTCTTCTTGGCTTTTCTAAACACTGCTAGTCTGTCTGGGCCAAGACATCTCCCAGAGTGACTCTTAGGGCGCAATCCTAACCTGGAGTTAGGCTGGCAAAGTTTGGCTGGCACATGGGACGCCATAAAGTATGTTTGGACCACTCTCAGACCCATCCTCCCTGACTCCGAGAGTTGTCCAAATGTTTTATGATGGCCTTTGAGCCAGCCAAACTTGGCTGTCCTAACCATGCCATCCTAACATCCTAGGTTAGGATTGTGCAAATTGGAAGTTGCGGGACATGAGCACTATCCACCGTCGTCAGTGGCCAAGCAAGGACTGTCAGAAGCAAAAAACAAAACAACGAACCCATGGCTTTTTCTACTCCTTATTTATGAAAACATGTACAATCTGGTCTCCCTAAAATGTCCAAAGCCACTAGCCACCAAAATAAGAATAATATTGGGAGGAGGAGCTGCAACTTGTAGACGTAGTTGAACAAAATGAATGAAACAAGTTCCAAATAGAACCACAGGAGTACTAGAACAGAAAAAGAGACACGTGGAGACCTACTCATGATTTTCATGTTCACCCAAGTCCGAAACTCTTCTAAAAACCAGAGTTTTAACCTGGAGGAGGAGGAGGAGGAGGGAGGGAGGGAGTCCTAGGATTCCACATCAGGGGTGCCCCAATAAAAGAGGTCCCATCTTGTGTCTCTGTGGCTGCACCCCAGACGGTAGGTAATAGGACACAAGAACAGAGCCTATTGCCAAGGTAATGTGATGCGGCCCCTTTTCTTCTTTAGTTGCCTTGGGGAGGTGGGGGGGGGGAGGAAGGCATGTGGTCCCAGGAAGTCGCTGAGGCTATAAATATACCAGCCTCAAACCTCGCCAGAGTTTGAATGACGAGAGAAACCACAGTGCATGGAACATGCATCGGCAGACATTGGGCTGGTTTGGTTGTTCCTGCAGAGCTGGATTTGCCCGTCCCTTGTTCTTTCCCTTTGGGTGTATTGTTGTTGTTGTTTTTTACCAACTTTGCCGGTTAATTAAGCTGGTGCATGGGTAAGATGCTGCAGTCATAATCATGCTTGACGGCCAACCACCTGGAAGAATTTGAGGAAGGGTTGTGACCTTGCGAGCGGCTTACTTTTCCTTAGCCGGTTTCGCATTCCTCACAAGGCTGTTGTATGGATGCTCTTCAAATGATCCGTGTCAACGTCTTGCGCGTCTCCATGTTGTTCTGACAGCAACCCTGTTCAGGTCAGTAAGTACTATTATGCCCACATTGCAGATGCAGAAGACTGAGGCTTGCCGAAGTGAATATATGGCAGAGGTGCGTTTTGAACCAGAGGAATTCTGAGTTGCAGCTCAGGCTCTTCACCGCCATGCTCGTTTCAGCTTGCAGAAGCATTACAATCTGTTCCTGGGGTGGATTGCAATTTGTGGAAAGGCCCGATTGTTTAACCCAGATTGCGTAGCCCAAACTACAGCGCAGGGATCAAATCTGGCCCACCACAAGATTCTGTCTGGCCCTCAGCAAACATACGTTACAGTGTCCCTCGTGCCAGCCAAACATTGCTGGCCTAACTGTGCCGGCCTAACTCCAGGTTAGGATTGTGCTCTAAATTTAGGCACAGAATTGCTTCTTTGTAAATGTCACATTTCTCTTTTGTTCTGAATCGTATCGTGCTGGTTCCAAAAACAGTAAAACCTATTCATTCATTTAAATTTCGCTCATTCATTCATAAAACTTCTTCTCCAGCCGGTGAAAATGTGCAAAATATGCAATGTGGCCCTTGTGCTGAATAGTTTGGAGACCTCTGCTCTAGCCTGTGAACAGACCTGAGCGATTTTGGCTTTTTATTGAGTTTGAACAAGTAGAATGGCCCCAATGTATTGGTTTCGATCAATAGTACTGGAGCTGATAAGGCAGTGAGTGAGATGTCAGGTAGCGGACAGAGGAGAGAAGTAATGTTTTGCTTGCTGCTCGTTCATCTCCCTTGCTGCTGTTTACTTTGGTGGCAGATCTCGGTGGTTTCAGAAGGGGATCATTCCCTGCTCTTCACTGAGCTCTTGGGAGATGTCGGGGCCCCTTCCACACACATGACCTGTGTCCTTGCCACTGTGGTATAGCCCCTTCCCTGTCCATGAGGAGATTTCAGGAGGAAAAGTCCATCGCAGGCTACAGGCCACGGGTGGTGCAACCCCATTTTAGAGTTAGGCGACCTCAGAATGCCAGATGCAGGGAAATGGCAACGAGATGCAAGTATCTTGTTGTCTTGTGTGCTCTCTGAGGCATCTGGTTGGTCACTATGATATACAGGACGCTGGAATAGATGGGCCCTTGGCCTGATTCAGCGAGGCTTTTCTTATGTTCTTAAGGCCCAGACTGAGTTGCAAGTTAATATAGCTCCTTCCCCACAGACAGGATAGCAAATTCTCTTTTTTTTTTACCTCAGAAATTTACCTCAGAATGCCGTGCAAGACTGGCAAGAGCAAGTGCAACAGAATGCAGGCATCTTGTTGTCTTGTGTGCTCCCTGAGGCATCTGGTGGGCCGCTGGATACTGGAAGCTGGACTAGATGGGCCTTTGGCCTGATCCAGCGGGGCTCATGTTCTTATTTGTGGTCTGGTCAGATGTGTCCCTGGGCATTTACATCTGGGTTTTTGTTCGTCCAGGTTATTTGTGTCCCACTGTAACTGGGCAACAAGCCCCATGTTATGTAGCCCAAGCCTCTTATTCCAGCCTTAACCCTACCTTTGTGGTTTAAAAAATAAGAAAAAGTACATCTTGTATAAATGTACATACATTTGTCATACATACATTTGCACCCAGACACAAATGTCCTGGGTGCAAAAAAGAAGGGCCACAAGGACCCAATACTGAGGATGCAGTTGTGCAGGATGCAGTGGTTCTACCCCTGTAGGCTATTTGGTGTTGTCACTGATGTACTAGACATCAACGTGTCCAAATCCTAACTTCAAGATCTGTCCCCTCCGAACTGCAGTTTGGGAGGTTTAGAGGGATTCCGGTAGAGGAAAGGTCATGCTCGTGTAGTTTAGGGTATGTAGAAGCCCTCGACCACATATTATATTACTGCCCATTGTACCAGGATTTGAGGTTGAATTTTCTCACCCCAATCCTGGTAAATTGTTCTGGCTGGAGTGATCTGGGTAAAACTCAGTATATTCTGAGGGGAGTTGAAGCAGGATTATCAGAGTTGATGGCTAAGTATTCTAAGAGGATAATAACTAGACTTACTTTAAGAGTGGTCGCCACTTGTTAAGTTCCTGGCACCCATCTTATTGGAGAGGGAGGATAAATTATATATTTATGGGAGATATTTTTAACCGGTCTGTACATTTTTTTTCTATGCCAATAAAGGTTAATTGAATTGAACTTCAGGATCTGTGCATTGCCTGCTGCAGCCAGGGGCATGAGAGTTTGCCTACAATGGTCCCTGTCAGTTCAAATTCTGTTGACCTGCTCCTTCACTAACTGGACTCGTGCTTTCTTGTTCGTTTGGGGTATTTATATACTGCCTTTCAACAAGCTTCTCAGGGCAGCTTACAAGTAAAAGCATATTGCTAAAGAGCTGATGTCCTTGACTGAGCCAGTGTGGTGACTGAGGGCACAATCCTAACCAACTTTCCAGCATTGACATAGCTATGCCATAGCTGTGGGGCATGTGCTGCATTCTGCAGTTGGGGGAGAGTCACAGAGGCCTCCCCAAGGCAAGGGAATGGGAATGTTTGTTCCCTTATCTCGGAACTGCGTTGCCCTTACCCCCGTGCTGGAAAGCTGGTTAGGATTGCATCCTGACCCATGAATCAGGACATCCCTCATTTGGATCTCGCCTCTGCCATGGGCTTAACAGGTGGCCTTGGGCAAGCTACTCTCACCCAGCCTCGGTTCTCCTCTTCTGCAAAATGGGGATAATGCTTACTTGGGAGAAAAACAACAAGACGATACATGTGAAATACTTTGTATGCTCAGAAGGCATTTAATTGCACAAAAGCTAAGCATTATTATTAAAACTATCACAATGTTCAAGCAGCTGTGCAATTAAAACATTAAAAGGCCTAGGAGAATATAAAAGTGGTTGCTTTGTGTTGGAAGGACAGCAGTGTAGATAGCAAGAGAGCTTCTTTGAGGAGAGAGTTCCACAAACTGGGCATCACAACTGAAAATGTCCTCTTTCCTGTTGCCACCTCTCAGGTGGGGCATTTGGAGGAAAACCTTCATCATCATTTGGTGATGCAAAACGCCAGACAAACATGCAGGACTGGAAACTTGCTCTTGGCCCTGCAGAGTTGACATGTACTGAGCTGAAAGCATTCAGAAGCCAGTTGGCTCCTAGGGAGGACCTCCCTTATGGCTGGGATTGATTGTGGGGTGGAAGGTATCAATTAGGCTTGTTTTTCCTCGACAGAGATTCATGGCTGCAGCATCTTTGATAGCAGTGTGTCAGCAAGGAAATAATCTGCATTCAGTGTCGCTGGGGAAGGACAGCTGTTCCCAGCCAGCGCTGAATTGATGAATCTCGCGTCTACAAACTGTGCGATGAAATTAGCTGTGATCGATAACTATTTGATTTTATAATTTTTGTTAATTTATTTAAATGTTTGGTACATGCAGGGGGCGGGATTTGAAAGGAAAGAACAACAGTAATGGCTGGGAGTGTTGAATGTATGTTGCTGTTGCCTTTTAAACTGATTAAGGTCTTGTTAGTTTCTCTTCATTTTGACGCTAGTAGCAATTGGATGTCGGAATTATCTGAGTGTAGATGATATGAGGCTTGCTTTTTGAACTGTGCCAGTGACCAAAGGGCGATTTCCTGACATAGATGCTTGGAATCAATTCACACACAGACACACACCACTGTAGCCAGATCTTGTAGTTGTTGGAGATCTAACTTGGATCTCCTGTTTTCAGGCATGGAGGTGAAGCTGTCAGGTTGATTCAGTTACACAGGGAACCATTTATTGATTTATTTTGTTTTTCTGAAATGTGGTAATCGGTCCTCTTTATACGTGAACTTGCTATCTGTGAATTTCCGCTTTATTGTTTGGTTTTCTGAGCTGCCTTTGCGAGTCGCCGTTCAAGAGTCCCACTCTTGAAGTTGGCTTGATGCAGTTCAGTAAACCCCTTAATACATTTCTGATTGCCCAGCCATACTGCAACCAGGGTCTCAGGTACTCACCTGGAGATGGTGCCTGTGCCTTTAAAAATTTCAAGGTACCAAGAGAGGATACAACCAGGTAGCATTTGAAAGGACAGAGTGTGCAAGGAACAGAATGGGAGTTGCCACAAGTTGCAGCTGTGTTTTATAGGCCCTGCGCTAGTGTCTCTGTTGACACACACAACTGTAGTTTTGGGGTGCTTTTGCTGAGATGGAGATACAAAGTGGAAACAATGTTTCATCCATCATACAGATTTTTGTGCACTGGGCAGCTGTCTGAACCAGTAAGCTAGGAGGCCGCCTTTGGCTATGGTCAATAGGGTTGCCAACTGACCAGAAAAACCAAGGTTTTAGCTGGCTCCTCTCCCCTTCTCTGGTCTTCTGAAATCAGCCAGCATTGTCTGCTGCTAATTAGTACAGATCAAACTGTGGTTAAAGGGACAGCTCTGGGCAGTGGCTGAAACCTGCAAGCCAGCCCTATGCCTGGAAGAATTTGGCAACCTTCACTGAGGTGGTTAAAATGGCACAAGGATTATGCACCCCCTCTTAGTCTTTCAACATCTCCCTTTAGATGTAATCTGATTCTTTGTGATGTTGGAGATAGTGAGTGCAGAACCAGGAGGTGGTAATTATTACAGATTAATTAGTCTTTAGGAAAAGGGAGTGAGCCTGGATGTAAGACAAAGATATATCCCAAGAGGCTTAAACAGTTGTTTTGTTGGCTACATTTAAAAGTTTGCCTATAGCATTTAAATACCCCACACTTGGACTGCCACCTAAAAAAAAATCCCCTGGTGCTGGGGTTGGAAAAACATTTTGGAAATCTAAGCCCTAACCACTTACAAAATAATTTGTGGCATAAGTCTCTGTTCACTCAGAAGCAAGTCCCACTGTGTTGAGTGGGCCTCACTCCTGGGAAACTGTCTGGCCTGTAGACGCAAGCATCAGTGCTCCGGGGACCCATGAGTTTCCGGTGAGTAAGACAGGTTTGCAGCCTATGCTTTACAGCATGCAATGGACTTACTTCTGAGTAAAAGAAATTACGCCATTTTCAAGCACCTCTCCCCATGAGATAAAGGATAATTATTGCACGCGTAGTGTTGCAAGGCAGATGCCCAAGGCGGCTTACAATTATTGGAGGGGGAAATATAAATAAATAAATAAATAAATAAATAAATAAATAAATAAATAATAAAACAAGCAGAAGGAGTCGTGCAAGGAGAAGGGCTGGGATGTGCCCTCCTTTTTCTTTGGGGAGGCAGCCCTGGGCCGTATTAACCCACGGCTAGGTTAGTAATGTGGTGGCACAGCGAGTTAAACTGCTGAGTTGTGAGCTTGCTGACGGGCAGGCTGGCAGTTCAAGGCCGCGCGACAGAGTGAGCCCCTGTTGCTTGTCCCAGCTCCTGCCAATCTAGCAGTTCGAAAGCACGTAAAAATGCAAGTAGATAAATGGGTGCCACTTCGGTTGGAACCATTTGGTCATGGGGAAACCTTCACCTTTCTTTAGGTTAGTACCAGAGGGGGCCCAAAAATGCTGGAGGGGGCCTAAAATACCTGAAAGCCCTGCCCTTGGCCCAGTTAGAGGGGCAAGCCCAATTGGGTGGTGCTTGGGATTCATTCCCCCCAGCCCAGCCTCCTCTGTGCAATAGTTTTGTGGCGGAGGCTTTATCTGTCAGGGCAGTGTTTGTTTTTCTCCCTGCATCTGCCGAGAGCCAGCTCTGGTTTCAGTTGCTGTGGGGAGGAGCGTTCTCGAGTTGACCCATGACTCACACTGCTGGGCCGGTGTCTCCCCTTCTTCCCCCTATGAAGCGAAGCACCGCCATGTGAGTTGACGTCGGGCAGGGCTGCCTGGCTGCCACAATCTATCAGGTCAGGATGCTTTGCTCGTGGGGCGTCTCTGGACAGTGCCAAGAACCTCTGACCTCTCTCGGTTGGTATGAGCCTTTGGACCTCGCGCTCTGGTGCTGGGGAGACGCTTGTGAAACTGTTGAGGGCTGTAGTTCGGTGGTGGAGCACACCTGGGCAAAGAAGCACCTTTTCAAGGGCTGGCCTCTGATATTTAGCAGGGGGAGAGCCCTGTCCCTCTGTGCCCCAGCACGATATCTTTCCCGCTTGTTGCTCCTGGTGTCTCCTGGTGACTGTGAGATTGTGAGCCCTTTGATTTTTGATTGATTTTGCCATGTAGGCTGCTTTGCAGACTACTTTGTGCTGAAAAGTAGGACATCCTTACATTAGTAGTAGAACCTCCTTACATTGGTGGTGGGCTACTTCAGAGTCCCGGGTGCAAGGGAGTGGCCACAGGATGCAGGCGTCTTGTTGTCTCATGTGCTCCCTGAGGCACCTGGGGGGCCGCTGTGAGATACAGGAAGCTGGACTAGATGGGCCTTTGGCCTGCAAGGCTTTTTCTTATGTTCTTATAAATTTATTATTATTAAATATAAATATATTAAATATGAGTATATTATTAAATATAAATAATAATACAACCCACACCGTTGTGGACCCAGCAAACTGCCTGCCCATGGGGCAGAGGAGATCTGCCCCCTCTGCTCA
>JAJKFI010000062.1:4701059-4799939 GCA_029204185.1 Lerista edwardsae
AAAAAACCCCACACCCCTAATAATGCCTGTGGTTGTATCTGCTGACACTATACCACCTATATCACCTACCTCATACACTTTTCAAGCCATTACAGTTTAGAATTATGATTTATACAAATGTGCCCTTGGAATCAAAACACACTTGGTGTGATGACCGCTAACGTTTTTCTGAAGTTGTTTCCCCAAAGCAAAATCTGATGGCTGACCACTAAGAACTCTATGAATTGAATAAAACCTCTCACCAAAACCAGACTGAGCAAATCTGAGAGATCCAAAAAGTTATTTGCTTGAAAATTAATCATTAAATTGGTATGAGCCACCTGTTTTGGACATTCTCACCTGCCTCCTATTAAAATATGTGAGGAGGAATGTGTTTGCAGCTTTTTCAGTCCACTACTGGATGCTTTATGACTGGGCACTTTAGTAATCATAGACTGCGATGAAATTCTAGGGTTACCAGATCCAAAATGGAACAGCATTCCTGGGTGTTTAAAAGTGGCATACATTCTAAGGAGACTGTTTCTCCCATCACACTGGTGCAGCTGCAGAAAAAGAATCTACCCAACTAAGGTACAAACACTGTATATCGTCTACATTACTATTTGAGAACCAGGAGGCAGTGGCATCAGTAGGGGGCGCAGGGGTGCAGACCACACCAGTGATATTTTTGAGGGGGCGGTGTCTGTGACACCACTAATGGCCAAAATTTTGGAAACCTTTTGGAAAACTCGTGATTCTGAATAATACTGTCAACTTCTGTATCATTGGAAAGGTAATTTCATGCAGAAGGTAATGAAACACATCATGTTGAACTATATGCATGCTATCAAACTTTATGGCCAATTAACCAAAAAACACAACTGCCTTATGTAACAAAAAATGGATTTCCTTGACTTGAAACTGACCAATGAGAGGGATTGTTCCAAGAGCCAATGAGGTGCTATTATGACACTGCAGGGAACCAGTGTGATTCACTCCAATCCTCCTTCGCCAAGACTAAGTAAGAGGGGGATTGGGGCATCAGCCACGGTCACAATAAATTGTGGGGCAGGGCTGGCGGAAAGAAGGAGGCGGAGTGAAATCTTGGGCTGGTCCTGTTGAATCACAGGAGCTCTGCCCTGAATTGAACATGGAATGCCTCATTGTCTATGCAGCCTGAAAGAAGTGGGATGTGAACCTCAGGAAAGCGCTAGGTCACCTGCATATAATTGCTGCCCTTGCTTTAAAAAAAATCCCTTGATCAGCAAGGCAGGGGGGGAAAAATGAAAACCCAAAGATATTGAAACTGCTAGACCAGCAACTGAAATAGCAACAAAGTCACAGGGAAGAACAAGACAAAAAAAATGTGTACAGTTTGCAACCATTCAAATAACTGGAGGATTTGTCATTGACCGTCGGTAGTATATGGATTGTGCTCAAGCCTGGACGGTCCACTGGTCCCAGGGATGCTTAGGATAATCAATTGTAAGGAGACATAATTGCTCCAGGAGCTGATGCAAAGGGGTGGAAACATTCCCTTGTGTTCAGTGAATAAGGGGTGTGCACATGATGGGTTTTCCCTGCAGATTTCATTATTTGAAAGGCAGAAAGCGGTGTTAATTTTTTTTTAATTCATTCATTGCAAGTTTTCATTTTTTTAGTCATTTTAAATGCTTTTAAAGTGTATTAGGTAGGTGATATAGTGTCAGCAGATACAGCCACAGTATTATTTCGAATTGGAAAAGTAATCTATTTTAATTTTTGGAAAATATCTTAAACATCAAAATGCAGCATTTTGTGTTTTCAGATGTTTTCACACCAAAGATGTGTTTTTAAACGCATTTTAAATAAAAATAAACACCCTTATCAGGTGCCCTTGGAAGGAAAGTGTGTATAGTATAGGATTGTAGCCCTACTTATCTGAGCATTTGCAAGCCACCTTTCCCCCTCCTAAGTAATTCATGTGTTCTCCCTCACC
This sequence comes from Lerista edwardsae, assembly GCA_029204185.1. Lineage (NCBI taxonomy): Eukaryota > Metazoa > Chordata > Lepidosauria > Squamata > Scincidae > Lerista > Lerista edwardsae. Next base: position 4,703,017 of record JAJKFI010000062.1, read on the forward strand.
CACCTCGTTATGTTTCACACACACACAGAACGTACAATGTCAGATTTCAAAGCCAGGTTGGTGACACAATGCAGATGGCAAAAGAATGAAAAGACCTTAAGTCCCGATTCAAGTATTGTGACAAAACCGGCTGCTGTTGGCCAAGGCCTTTCTCCAGCATAATCTCAGCTCAACCACCAGGACTCCTTCAAGAGCAAGTGAATCTGAGACCCGAGTCAAAAACGTGTGAGAAATGCCTGACTTCACGCCAAGAATACCAGCAGAAGACGCTGTGCCTATTTTGGAGCGAGGAAGGGAGGCTGCGGAGGCAGGCGCTGCAGGACCGCTGTCATGAATGAGCAATGAATGCTACGTATGTATGGGGGGATAAACAAATGAGCTGAAAAGGTGCAGGCTTCGAAACGATACCCAGTCCCAAGAGTCAGCCTGGAGGAAGAGACTACCAGGTGACACTTATATTAGGCGATGGCCTCTTAAGCTGGACATAATACCACCAAGCCAATCGCACACCCAGCCCTCTTGGCCTACTCTGCGCTCCTGTCTGAGCTCAAGCTGCAATCACAGTATCCCAGACATGTTTCTACACCCACAAAGCCATTGCACTCAGTGGGGTTTCCGCCTGAAGAAATTTGCACAGGGAGGGGCCCTTATCCTCTGCTCAGTTGCTTGGGAGTACGCCCCATTCACTTAAATGAAGCTCTCTCCTAAATATGCACAGGGGGAGGCCATGATCCAGGGCTCAGTTGCTTGGGGCATGGGTGAGCCCCACTTACAGACGAGGTTTACCTCTGAGGAAACATGCGCAGGCAGAGGCCACGATCCTCTGCTCAGTAAGCCCCATTGAACTGATCGGGGCTTACTTCCGAGTAAGCATGTGCAGCCCCCGTTGAATTAGTGAGGCTTTGAGTCAATATTTGCAGGCAGAGGCCATCCCACTCCCCCCCCACACCGCGTCTCCCCCCCCCTCCCCAACTGACAACCTTCTCCTCCTACCCTGTACGGCCAAAACCGCGCATGCTCAGAAACCAACGGCACATACCTTGCAACCGGTTCCCGCCTCTCGCCGAGACCACGCCCTCGCTCCGAGGCGCGGGACGCCTAAGTTCCCGCCTTTGCCTCAAACGTCGAACGCCGGTTGGCTCAGGGCCCTGCCGCTCCGCGAGCGTCCCGCGCTCCGATTGGCGAGAAGTCGCGTGAGGGAAGGTCGAACGGCGGTGGGGGCTGAGGAAAGGGAGGGAGGAGGGGGCCCCTCGAGCGCGGACTATATAACGTCGGCGAGCGCCTGGGTTTCTTTTGGCTGCGCCGTGTTCGTTGCTGTGGAGTGGTCGCTGCTGGTGCCACCGCCTTCTCCTCCACCATCACCGCGCCGGCTTTGCTGAGGAGACTCGTGTCCGCTATGGCCAACCCCACCGTCTTCTTCGACGTGGCCGCTGACGGCGAGCCTCTGGGGCGCGTCACGTTCGAGGTAGGCGGTGGGGGAAAGGCGGCTGAGGAAGAAAAAAAAGCGGGGGATGGAGGAAGAGAGAGAGCCTGGCTGAGGCGGCGCCATTTCCTGCCGGGGAGGGAGTGCGGGGCCATTTTGGGAGCGCTTGTGGTGTTGGAGGGAGAGGACGGTTAGCGCTGCGGGGGGAGGGGGGAGAGGAGGCGGTCACCTCACTGCAGTGCGCGAGACGGGGGGAGGCTGCGCGCGCAGCCGGGCGGATGGACGCGCGGGGAAGGGAGGGGGAACGAGGAGCAAAGCGCGCGCTGGCTGGCTGGCGGACGGGCGGCGGCTCCACGTGGCCTGCGCAGCCTTGCCCTGGGGAAGCGTGTGCGAGCCTGGGTGCCGCCACCGCCGCCTTTGTCTGTCTCGTTGTCCCTGCAGCCGGTGTCTCTCGCTGCCCCCGCTGCTGTAAAAATAAAAAATCAGCCTTCCATTGTTTTTTAATAACCGCCATCCGTCCATGCTTCGCCCTGCGGGGGAGTCGATAGGCCTCTGCCCCGCGGGGCTCGCGATCTGGGCAGAGGCCCAAGTGAGTCGGCCAAATGGGGAGAGGCCTGGTGGCGCCTCGCCCTTCCTAGCCCGATCTTGCAGCCATTGAAAGGGAAGACCTTCTCGTGTCTGCTTGCGGGGTTGGGATCCAACAGTGACCTGGGTTTATCCATAAAGGAGACAATATGACTTCAGTACCCGCCCTCCACTGTCCTTTTTTTTCCCCCTCCGGGATTCTGGACTCGTTCGTATAGCGATGCACCAAATGGCGGTCTGCTGTTCATGGTGGTTTCCTGACTAGTTCCCGTTTGCAGTGTCGTAGTTCGCTCTTGAGTGTCGCAGTCCGATTTGGATGCATCTACCACCTTCCCGGCTATGCTTTGGAGATTTTGTAACCCTGTTCAGCCCAAGGCAGTTCCCGATTTCTCCCTATCTTTGGAGAAAATTCTCGAGATTGGACTATTGATGAGCTTGTGCAGAAATTGAAGTAGCTGTGCCAAGCTTAAAACCGTTGCATTTTTTTGCAGTTGGGGTGCTTTTTCAAATCCCTGTCCCAAAACCACCTTACTTATCTACTGTTCCTAGAATGATATGAACACACATCAGATGCCAACTGTGCAGTGTGCTCGCTGATTCTAGTTCCCAATTTAACTCTACAGACTGAGATTTTAAGTTATTGGATACTTGCAGCGAACTATGAAAGCTTTAAACTGTCCTGTATATCCTGAAACTGAACAATCAAGATATTTGGTGTGCCTGCTTTCTTTGGCTGAAAAGTTATACAGTAAAACTACAAAAGATGGCCATCCCTTGTAAACCTTTGCAATTTGAACTCTGGGTGGCTGTGATTGTACATTAGCATGGATGGTAATAAATATGGAGAATCCATGGCTTCTTGCCCAGTTAAGCTGGCCTTCTTGGTCTAATAGGGAATCTGTGCATCTTGTTCAAGGATTCCATTGCAAGAGCTCCCTCTAGAGTGCTCTTCAATCTGATCTCCAAGCATGCTAGGCCAGTTTTCTGTGCCTTGATCCCATGGATTGTCTAAACATTGGAAATCTTAGGTTGGAATATTATTTCATCTGAGCTCAGTTGGATAAAAGGTCAGATGTTGGAGAGCAGTAATGGTTAAAGTTCCTTTGGGTGCTACTCTTATTTCAGTATGCTGATTCCTGACCCCTTTTGAAGTAGGAGTGTATTGGCATAATTTGATGTTGCCAAAATCACTACTACTTTCTATGTCAGTCAACACAGCTAACTCACTTCAAATGTTTAGCTTGGTCCAAACCTGTAAAGATTATTCAAGCTACTCATGTACTACAACACTGGTCCTCAACCTTTTTCATGCCTCGACCCCAATAAATTAAGTACAGTATGAGTCTGGGGACTCACTGTTGATCCATGCTGTCCCAAGACCCTATTCTTTCACCCCTGCCCCATTACCACCTACTTCCTGCCCCTTAATGCCTTTCCAGCATTGTTTGCTGTAACCAGATATTATTAGATAGCAGAAAATGTTACCATGGCCTGGAACTACTGAATGTTATTTTACCACAATTGTTAAGAACCTGAGCAGGACTGGGACAGTCTCTTAGTACCTGAAGGGGCACACCAGAATGACTCCCTCTTTACTTGCTGGCACTGTAGTCCAGTGGGCGTCAATCTTGTTTATTCCTGTAAATTGTCACAATCCCACAACTGAGGCTTTGCTACTCAATTTGGGTCTCAATCTTAAGGCTGAACAACAGCACTAGAGGGTTGGGTAGAAACAAAACTCCGGCTCTTACATTTGTGTGTGCTACAGTTGGTTGATAAGAATGGACAAAAGGAACACATTGCATTGTCTAGACTAGCTATAGGGAGAAGTGGCTAGTGGATGACTGTTGCAGCTGGTATGTTCAGAATTGGTGAATTCAAGTTGAATATGGAGTTAACCAACTTCTCCTTTCCCCCACAGCTGTTTACAGACAAGGTTCCAAAGACAGCAGGTTTGTAAAATTTCTGAACTACTCTTCTCTAGACATTTCAGGCGAGGCAATGTGAGCAAACTTGGAAGAGTATTCTCACAAAGGGTTCCCTCTACTTTCAGAGAACTTCCGCGCTTTGAGCACTGGAGAGAAGGGATTTGGTTACAAGGGGTCCTGCTTCCACAGAATCATTCCTGGGTTCATGTGTCAGGTATGTATTTGTCAACCTTTCAGTCAGAAAATTGTTCTCAATTCACTATCAAAGAGTTACAATCTCAAGACTCAAAAGTATTTCAGTCTTAACACATGGCATACATTAAGGGGCCTGATCTCTAGCCTCTGACCAGAGTTGTGTTGGTATAATTCCTCTTCTACCATAAGATCCCATTGTTTGATTACTTAGCCCAGTGTTGGATTTCAGCTGGATGTGTGTGCTGTCTTTCTGCAGGGTGGTGACTTTACCCGCCATAATGGAACAGGTGGCAAATCCATTTATGGTGAGAAGTTTGCTGATGAGAACTTCCTCCTCAAGCACACAGGCCCTGGCATTTTGTCTATGGCAAATGCTGGTCCCAATACAAATGGCTCTCAGTTCTTCATCTGCACAGCCAAGACTGACTGGTGAGTAGTCTTGCGTCAGTAAAGCTATACCTTAGTTCAAATGGCTTACTTAAGCATTTGGGCATCTAGGCTTTATGGTAGAAGTCCACATCTTAACCAAAAGTTATGCTGACAAGGAGCTTAAGCATTGTTTTTGCTGCCATGTCTGTGGACCAACTTTGACCTGCAGCCTTCAAATGCTAGCTCAAAAACATTTAAAATGACTGAGTCTATCATAGCTAGATTCACACAAGCAGTTAAAAAATCCTAATCCATTTTTTTTTCTTAGGTTGGATGGAAAACACGTTGTCTTTGGCCAGGTGAAAGATGGAATGAATATTGTGCAAGCAATGGAGCGCTTTGGATCGCGGAATGGCAAGACAAGCAAGAAGATCACCATCTCTGACTGTGGGCAGCTGTCATAAAATTCCTTTGTCTTAACAATCAATCATTCCTTCTGTAGCTGGGATTGGCACACCATCTAGGGTGCTTTAGTCCCATAACCCTTGTGCTCCTAACTGCTGCTTTTCTATTGGGTTTCAATTTCTGCTCCCCCAAGTCCAGCTGGACTGAAGACAAGTTTGTTTGCAAATGAAATAAAATGAGTTAAACCACATGCTAGTTTAGTTTCTTCTCCACAGGGGGCAAGGGGGAGAGAGTATGTTAACCCGAAGGCTATTCCTGTTCTTGAGAATGCAGCTGGAGCTTGGGATTTGGTTGTGAATTTACTAATATTAATCCACTTGAGCACCTTATTTCCTAGTTCTTTATTTCAATTTCTGAGGGAACTCAAGGTGAGCCCGATCAACTTCTCAGACTCAAACATAGAATTGCTAGAGTTCAAACAATGGATTGGACACAAATGGTTTATCAGTAGCACTAAGAAAGCCTTGGCAGGTAACTGGCTTCACTGAAGGAGCAAGAATGGCTCCCCAGGTAGGGGCAAATGGTTGAAATTGGGCCGTTAAGGATGTAATCAAGCCTGTGAGGCTTCACCTTCTGCCCAAGTTGTTGTATGCCAGATAAAGGTAGAGCTGCCTATCCATGCTCAAGGAATCCCTGTGCTGCTGTGCAGGACTGGGACTTGGCGAGCCTGGCTCAGTGGTTCTGCCCTTCATCTGGTGCACAGCAACTTGGGTGGAAGACAAAGCCTCCTGAACCAAACTTCACACAAGTCACTTCTAGGTGCTTGACAACCTGGAGGTTTGGCAGTGACATGTCATTCCTGAATATCTGGTTCTTTTAAAGAACAGTTGAAAGTGAGACTGCACAGTAAGCTTGTAAAATAGTTGTCTGTCCCAAAGAAGTGAAGGAACACAAATGGTTTAGGGATCTCTGAAGATCATAAACTCAGACAGTGCTCTTCAAATGGTGGGTTGTGACCTACTATAGGGAGCAGAAAGGGGCCATTTCCACTTAAGGGGAGTGCTGGGACCATGGCACTGCAGCATTTAAGGGTAAGTGCTCCACCTGGATGAAGTCCTTAGGTGCGGAAAGGTTGGTGAGGCCTGCTGCCACCTCCGCAGGCCTCCCTGCTGCTATAAAAATAGCTCCATTGCATGATTGGAGCTGACTTCCTGTTTGGAGGCAAAACTGGAAGTAAGCTCTGATGTGCAAGGGAGCTATTTTTACAACTGGAGGCCTGAGGAGGTGGCAGTGGGCTTCCCCAACCCTTCTGCACTCCCTAAGGACCCTGTCCAGGTAGGGCACTTTCCCCTAAATTACTGTGGTGTCACAATTGTGGTGCTGCCAGGTCCTTCCCAACCTCTACCCTGCCTACACAAGCACTTCGTGTCTTCATAGGACTTTGAAGATGAGCTAGGATGCAGCAATGCTTGATCATAGTACAAACTTCTGAAGTTAGGCTGTACATATTCAAGTATGGACTTGAAACACTACATTATATAGAATGAAACTATTGGGAGCCTACTACAAAAGTAGGCAGGTGGAACTGCTTGTGAGTAGGATGGTGGGGCCTGGCTAACCAAGTAAGTTGTATTGCACATTCTACAATGCCTGTTGCCAGCTAAGACTTGGCAGCTTCTATGTCATGTTTGGTGGTACAGTAAATCAAAGCTCTTAGCTGCTGCTTCAGTAATTTAATAAGGAAAGGTTGCTGGACTTAATACGTTTTACATACAGTACTGTCTAGGTGACCTAGGTGTCTAGGGAGCTCAAGCAGCAATTGAACCCACTTTTCTTATTCAAGCATAGGTCTGTGTGAAACTGATGTAAGTTGCACCTCTTGGCCTAAAGCTTCTGCAGTTTGATTATTCTACATCTTCCATTTTTAAGGGTCCCATTTCAAACCCCCTTTTATGCTTATTGAAAGCTATGTCTTTGCCTCTTCAGTGTGTGTGTGTGTGTGTGTGTGTGTGTGTGTGTGTGTGTGAAATGAGCATTGCTAGGCTATTCCCTGGTTAAACAATGACTTGCCAGGAAATCAAATTCCAAACAAGCAGGAGTTGACTGGCTTTCCTGCAACCTAACGGCCAGCATAGACTGTCATCCAAATAGCTGTGTTATAGCATTACATTCCTGATGCATGCAAATGCTGCATATAGTTTTCCAACAACTGTTACTATGAGTCAAAGTGGGTTACTGGAATGCTGATTTGCCTGCCTTTGAGATCCTCTTTTGACTATGTCAGTACCTTGTAAAAATTCATGAGGTTGGGGCTGACTCTCCACAATAGTGGACCTGAAATGGCTAACAAAAGTTCTTGTAACTGCCTAAACAGGATAGATCAGTTGGCATCTTTGCCCGGGGTCCTGCACAAAAGTTGCTAATAGCCAGTGGGGTTATCTTAAAATTTGCTTTAAGAGACTAGTTACTGAAGGTGCATGTGTTTGTGTGGTGCTATTCCTAGGTTCATGTGTCACATGAAATAGGGTTTTTTGGGTGCTGGAGTCTGGGAACATTGTGCCTAAGGGTTTGTTTTCCTCATACTTCCATCTGTTACCACTGACACATGGTAGGAGTTGGCAACTGGAATTGCCTGATTTTTCATTTTGAGATATGTAACGTGGAGAGTTAAACCACAATTGTCCCTCTAGTCTAAGCACATCATGGTGCTTGTCCATTTGTAAGAGTGACCCCACTAAAACACTGTTTATACCTCCAATGTGTTAATGTCACAATTGGATTATAGAAAAAAAACTCATGCTGGAAATTATTGATTTATCCAAGCCATTTTGGTGTAAGCTTGTTTACTTAATCTCCCTGTTGATCTGGCTTTGCTGCTTTTGGCAGTGGTCTGTGTAAAATCCTTTCCCTGTGTATAACTTGCAAGATTTGTGTCTGATTGTGCCTGGTGAGCTGCTGGTTTCTACCGCAGCACAATTGTGGAAATCCTTTGCAGGACTTTGCTTGGTTGGGGGAGCTGTTTCCATACTGCTGTGGGAAACAGATTTTGAAACGCAAAAAGGTACATGAGCTAACATGCCTGCAGCTTTTTGTCTCTACTATCCTGGCAACTAGGGGAGGTGCAGACATTATACAACATGGAGGTTCCTATCCTGCATCTTTTGGTCAGAAGAGGTATAGTAGAGAAAATGAGCTAGTTACAGGTTGCCATTTTTTTTTTTTGCTGGTTTAGATGCTTGATGCACCCAGTGCCGTAGCTACTCCATAATGTAGAGCCAGGACTTATTTCTCTATAGCTCTTTGGTTGTTAAGATTTCAGAAAGGAAATGGCTAGTGATGGTCCTCTTGCAACTGGATTGAGGACCTTGGCCTCTTGCTAATTTTGCAAAATGCATGCCGGTGGCATGCATGCTCAAAGTCCTTTGCCCTATCAGTGTTTGCTGGCTACACTTTCAAATAGGAAGCATTGTAACTGGTGAGTGCTGAATTGATGACAATGACTCAGAAAATGGCACCAGCTGCAGTTGTTTTTGCCCGGGAAAACTCCCACAAGATTTCCTTTCCAAAGGAAAAAGCACTATACATGCTCAGAGAAACTTGCAATTTTGTACCTGGGCACCCAAGTCCTTCAGTCTTGTTCTCCATGAGCGTACATCTGGGCTGCCTCAGCTGCAGGCAGAATAATCCCATGCATTCCGTGGCATTTAGAAAGCTCGCTTTGCAGGGAACATGTTTTCCTGCCTGCTCTGCCAGTTTTCTGTGCGCCAGGGATTGGTTGGTTCTCCCCCCCCCCCCAAAAAAGAGTGGCTCCACCTGCAGAAAGGGGCTTGTACAGCTCAGCGAAGATGCCTGTAAATTTTGGCATTTCCACTGTGGCCCTGCAAAAGACCCCTTTTTTGTGAAAGCGATGTCGCCAGACAGAGTCGACGAGAGTCTGACTCCATCCAAGGCAGCTTGGGGTGGAAGGTCGGGCGCAGATCTAGCACCCCTTTGAGGCCTAGGAATGCACGAGTCTCCGTCGCGCTGCGGGGGGGAGAGCCGGACTGCACGCCCGCACGCCCCCGCAGCGTGCTGCAATGCAACAGACCCCACGCGTGCTGGCTGCGATCTCCTGTTCCCGCGCCCTGATCCCACCCCCAGCACAGATCTCCGCGCATTTCAGGCGGGCAGAGGGAGGAATGGCGGGCGGGCGTCGTGGGCGGCGGCTGGTGCTGCAATCCCGCTGGAAATCTCCGCTCCAACAGCGGACAGGGAGGAGGAGGAGGAAAGAGGGCGATCTTGCTGCTGCTGCTGCAGCCGCCCAGCCAGAGGCGGCTCCAGCTTTCGCTATACAGGTTTGCTGCAATCACGAACCGGCAGCTGGGAAAAGCCCCCAGCGAGAGGCAGAGCCGGCGCCCCATGACTCATCCGGCTCAGCGGGCGGGCGAGGTCGAAGGAGCTGGCAGAGGCAGCCCAGCCCAGCCCGCGCCGGTGGTGGAAATCTACAGCTCCCCCTCCCTTTTTCTTCCGCGATTGTCAGAACCTCCAGCCGGAGACCTTTTCCCGTCTTTCGCTGCAGCGCTTCCCAGGTTCAACGAGGCTAGCCGACGAGTGCCACCCAGCGGTTCCTCGGGGTCCGTGCAGGGCCATTCAGAGAGATTGGCAGGGAAGGAAAAAACAGGCAGGAAAGCTGTGCACGTTGTCGGACTCCGGCCCTGCTGAGGTTGGCTTGCAAGCTCCTCTCGGGAGGGTTGGAAAAATCCCTACGCTCTTTGTAGACTGGCAGGATGGGCTCAAGACTATTCGCGAGCCACTGCCTGAGATGGCAGGCCAAAGTGGTGACACAAAACCCCCTAAGCTGAGTGGAAGGGGGGGACTAGATAGTCTCTCCCCCCCCACTTATCCATTCCCCTCTTGTAATTTTTTTTGGGGGGGGAGGGGAGCAGCAGCAGTGAGAATGGGTGGGTGGGTGGTGCTGAGCACCCTGCCAATCTGCTGCCTTAGGCAACTGCCTCAGCCAGCCTCATGAATGACCTGGCCCCGGATTTCATGCAGCACAATTCTGCTTGCGCGTTTGTGCTCAAAACAGGGCTCTTTCTGTCTTTAGGGACACCCACAGAGGGGGTTGCGGGCCTCCCCAATTCTCCTTCAGGACTCCTGACCCACCAGGTATTTTAAAAGGGCACCCTCCTCAGTCCCAATCCCCATGCCCTGCAAATACTTACAGCAGCCCCAACGTCCGAAGAAGACTTTGGGAACTGGTTATGTATAGGATTGCAGGTGTCTGGACCACTCTCGGAGTTGGAGGTCAACACACAGCTGTGCACCATCCTCCCTGACTCCAAGATACAAGCTTTACGGTGCCTGCCAAACTGTGCCGGCCTAACTCCAGGTTAAGATTGTGCTCTGAGTCTCATTGCCATGCAATGCCAGCTGTTGGTTTAAGCTTGTCAACTTCCTAGTAAGTGGCTCACCCGGAAGACTGGCCATGTGGACCCCCCTTTGGGACTTTGGTGCACATCTAGACTAGCCGAGGGCACTTGTGTGGCAATCGGGATGGTTCCAGTGGTCTCAGCACTTATATGACCAAGCCTTGTGACTAATTTGCATGCCACAGTCCTACTGGCTGAAAGGTGCTGAGCCAGGAAATGTTACAAGCAAACAGCTCTTGGGGCCGGCTGAACAGTCCTTGCCTGTATTTAAATAAGGCAGGTGCAATGTCACAATGGTTGCCCACACTAAGCTCAACCTAAGTCCAACTGCACCTGCTAGCTGCTGTGGATGACTCCAGGACCAAAGCTTTTCCTGACCTCTGTAAAGTGATCTGCTTTCGTAGACTCATTGGCACCATTCTTGCGCTAGAGGTAAGTCGCCATTTCTTAAATGTTTGGGGTCATTCATGTGCTAGAGGATGAACAGCCCTGAGTTCTTCTTCCTAATAATGTGGCAATTGGGGGTGGGTTGGTGTGTGTTTTTTTGGTGATATTTTGTCCATAATTTCTTGATGAAAATAGCAAATTTCAGTGTTATTTTTTTTATTATACACATTCTCATTCCAAGTTCTCATTTTGATTCATTTTAAATGCTTTAAAAGTGTGCTGGGTAGATGATTTAAGTGATATAGTGTTAGCAGATGCAGGTATGAATATCCATATTATTTCTAATTGGGAAAGGAGTCTATTTCAATTTATGGGAAATCGCTTAAACCCCAAAATATGGTGTTTTGTGTTTTCATTCAGACATTTTTTTACCTGCAAAAGGCAGTGTTTAACCACCAAAAAGCGGTTTTCAACAACAACAAAAACACCCCTATCCTTTCATTGGTTGAATAGAACTTACCTTGAAGCCCCTATAGTCTTCATAGCTGAGAATGAAATGTTCATGGGCTCTACTCTTACATTTCAAGAATGGCATTTTATTATGTTACAATGACAGCACTTCCGTTGGCAGGTGGTGACACTGAAACTGACGCGCTGATAGCCAACATGGAAAATGTATTGAGCCCTAAGGAAAGTGAAACTGAGCTGTATGTGCACGTTTACTCATGCTTAGAAATGATGTTCTGTCTGGGTGCCCTGATTTGTTGCACTTGTTTTGTCGGCCTCTCCCTGTGAAGAAAGACAGTGCCACCTTGTGGCCCCTCATCCTGGAACTTTACTCTAATGGCCAGTAGTGGCTGATGCACAGCATGGTGTATGGAACCACAGGTCTGTTTCCTTTTCCCGCTGTTTGTTGGAGGAAGATAACTGGCCAGGATGCAGCCACTTTTATGTGAGGCACGCTAAGCGTTGCTTGATGTCAGATAGAAAGGCTCTTCTTCCATCCTTGTGCAACAGTGAAATGCTGCCTCCTGTTACTTTCATTCAGCAGCCACTTCTAAATATTTAAGGTCTTCCAGATAATTTGTGCTGAATCCCCAAAGCTCTATGTTCCCAGAACTAACAGGAAATCCCAAGGAGCCAGGAACACCTTGGCTAATGGCTCTTGTAGTACAGGATACTTAGAATCATAGCGTTGGAAGGGACCTACGAGGTCATTTAGTCCAACCCCCTGCCTGTAGCAGGACATTCTCATAGAGCATCTCCAGCAGGTGCCTGTCAGTAAGCAGGTTCAGTTGCAATAAGCAGGTCAGTGTTCTGTCAGTGTGAGCTTAGAGTTAATGGCGTGATGGGGAAAAGGGATGACCTTTCTGAATGTGTGTGTATTTATCCCATAGAGGACAAGTAATTATGGGGTGGGGAGCATAATAGAAGTATAGAATGGAGACACTTGTAAAGCCAAGGTTTGAATTTTAAAAATAGGTAAATACTCTAAATCCATGCAGCTGAATGTTTTTTTTTGTGAAGGATTGAGGAAGATGAAAATAAATTTATATCTCGAAGGGCCTAACCTGAAGTCAGGCCAGCAAAGTTTGACCAGCATAAGTGACACCAGAAAGTGTGTTTGGTCCACTCTTGGACTCAGAGAGGCCAGCACATAGATGTGCACCATCCTCCCTGACTCCGAGAGTGGTCCAAACACGCTTTATGGTGTCCCTTGTGCTGGCCAAACTTTGCTGGCTTAATTTATGCCAGTCTAACTCCGGGTTAGGATTGCACCCTAAATTGTGGCGCCCTAAGGGTTGGTGTCGTTTGTGGACTGTATGTATGGCATATTGTTAAGGTGTGGTTTATATGGGACCGTGTAATTCTAAAACGAATGTTTGATGAATTGCAGTGCAGTGCAGGCTGAAAGCCGCCGTGCTGGCTGCGGAGGGCTCCAGCGTTGCGTTTTGTCATTTGCAATTTCAACGGGTGTTACTTTGTGCTTTAACTTGGCATTTAAAGAATATTTTTGCGCTGGATTCAGGTCAAACTACATGTGGTGCAGGAAATCTCATTTGGGATCTCCTGATGAGGTGTTGGCTTTAAATTCAGCTGGATGGATGACAGGAATGGAGCCAGAGTGCTCCGAATCAGGGAAGCCCTGTGACTGTTAAGGTTTAGGAAACACAGAGATCTCTTGCAACAGGTGTCATCTGGCTCTCCGGCAGCAGTGGACCGTGAGCGCTGGTGCCAGGGAGGAGGTTTGGAGCATTGGTTCTTTGAGTGAGCCTCGTCTGCAAGACCACTTTGTCAGTGGTCTCAGGAATGTGGCAACTTAGACATCCACAATCATGCGCCCCTTTTCTCTTTCAGCATTTTTGGATTTATCAGCCTTACAGCTGTTTTTGGACCTGTACCATTCCATCCCTCCTACGTTTTCACCTCTGGTGAGTGTGGCATCCTGGGCGGCGCAGCAGTCAAACATCTCTTGGGGAGAGTCATGCAGAGTCACGCATATGGGTTGGATGATGACCCTTCTGAAGAGAAAATCCTGCCACTCCCAACCAAATGTCCTCTGGAGTGCGCAGAGCTAACGGTGGTGGCCGTGGGATGCTTGAGAATGGCGTCCTCACCGTGTTCTGCAGCCCCCAAAAGGAAACTGTGCTGGGTTTCAGTAGCGCAGCTCACAGAGGAGGCTGCCCCAACCCTGACTGGCCTTAGTGCTACTCCTGCTCTGTGCATCTCCCCAGTGATGTCATGCAGGGGGAACGCGGGGGAACTCAGTTCCACTAGTTAAAATTAGGGCTGACTCCGCCCATTTCACTCTCCCTCCTCCCCCCTCCCAATTCCTCTGCAAAGAGCTTTTCTTCTTGGTTGGCCGGCACTCAGATGGTTAAAGGCAGTGATGTCATTCAGGGGGAACGGACCAGAATGGATCCTAACGGGCTCCGTGGCTGGTTCTGGGTTCCCGACAAGTGCCAATCAAAAGTGAGTTCCTGTTCCTAAATCATTTGAATGACACCACTGCATCTCCCCCACATCGATTTCCACACTGGCAGTTCCAGACGACTTGTGGTGTTCCGTCTTCTCCCCTCTCTGCAGGTCTGTCTGTAGGTCCCTATTTCACAATGCAGAAAGAGCAACGTTTCTGTTTCATCGCGTTGACGACGTCAGGCGGATCTTCATCCCCCAGGTGAGGGTTTGAGATGGGAAGGAGCCAGCACGGACCGTCCCTCCTGCTGTGATACGCTCCGGGTCTCTTGCGCCTTCCAAAACGTGAAAAATGGGGAAGCACCGTTAAAAGACCATTAAAAGACCCACCTGGCGGAGCGTGGAGAGAACCTCTGTGGGGTGTCCAGTGTAGGTCTCGCCAAAGCAGAAGTGGGAAGGGTGCAAACCAGTGTTTCCCAAACTGTGGGTTGGGACCCACCAGTGGGTCACGCCTCGATTTTTGGTGGGTCGCGAAACTGACATGCTGCTAGCTGACCAGGAGTCCTACGGAAACTGAAATGGAGCAGCACACGCATGTTGACTCGTGATAGGCGACCGTGCCGTAGTCCGTTTCGAAGGGCAGGCCGAGGGGAACACAGTGCCCCCCAGAACGGCCCCGGGCTGGGCAGGGGAGTGGGCAGATTGGGTTCGGGGTGGTGGTGGGATCAGCAGAGGGTCCCCAATCTCATACTTTATTTATTTGTCGCGGTTGTGGCACAAAAGCGGTTGAAGACCGCTCACTGATCATGCTAATATCCACACTTTGCACACTGTGACTTACAAATGCTGGCCTATTGTGCCCACTGATTGATGGGCTGCACCTTGTTCTCTAGTAGGGGATGTGTCATGTTTCCATGGAGCCAGGTCTTAGCCCCAGCCCCAGAGGAAAAGGTCACAGTGTTGCAAAGCTCCAGGCTATTTCTGGCCTAGCTAGGAGGAGAAGTCCCCTGTTGCTATTTTTGCCCGTAGGCCTTGGCCGGTGGGCCTCCATTTCACCCTCTCATGACTGGCTGCCTGTGGTTGTCAGTCAGCTCCAGAGTGGGCACTGATTGGCTGGAGGGCTTGAAATGTTGCAGTGGGAGAGGGAAGAGCAGTATAAAAGCCGTGAGCGTCTCTCCGGGCGTCGGTGCTCCGGGGAAGGCTGCTGGTGCTGTGCTTGCGCTGACCCCTTGCTGAGGCCCTGCCTTTCCCCCAGGACAATGCCAACCCACCGGCTGGTGATCGTGCGGCATGGCGAGAGCACCTGGAACCAGGAGAACCGTTTCTGCGGCTGGTTTGACGCCGAGCTGAGCGAGAAGGGCAAGGAAGAAGCCCAGCGCGGGGCCCAGGCCGTCAAGGACGCGGGTTACGAGTTCGACATCTGCTACACCTCAGTGCTGAAGAGGGCCATCCGCACCCTCTGGTACATCATGGACGGCATCGACCAGATGTGGCTGCCCGTGGTGCGCACGTGGCGCCTGAACGAGCGCCACTACGGGGGCCTGACCGGCCTCAACAAGGCGGAGACCGCAGCCAAGCACGGGGAGGAGCAGGTCAAGATCTGGAGGAGGTCCTTCGACATCCCGCCCCCGCCCATGGACGAGAAGCACCCGTACTACCAAATCATCAGCAAGGTGAGTGCCAGGCTGTCGGTGCCATGCAGATGCTGCTGCCAGGTGGAGTCAGGCCTTTGGGCTGTCTGGGGCAGGACTGTCAGGACTGACTTAGTAGCGTTTTCCTCTCCTGCTTGGGAGGCATCAGGGATTGGATCTGGGCAGACATGTCATGTAGCGGGTACGCGGGGGTACGCAAGTACCCGTTCCTAGGATTAGGGCTGGCCCTGCCCATTCACCCGCCCACTTG
Source organism: Lerista edwardsae (assembly GCA_029204185.1). Lineage (NCBI taxonomy): Eukaryota > Metazoa > Chordata > Lepidosauria > Squamata > Scincidae > Lerista > Lerista edwardsae. Next base: position 4,718,538 of record JAJKFI010000062.1, read on the forward strand.
TCGACTCCATCATTGCTCCGCCCCGCCCCGCCCCCTGCAACGTTTGAATTGCCTGCACGTTTGAGTTGCCTGCACGTTCTCAGAGCCAGGCAGGCAGCGGAGCGAGGGAGACCAACAGAAGCAGCAGCGTGAGCAGGTAGGCTGCCAGGGGCTCCCTCCCGAGGAGGCACGGCAGTTCCTGGGGGGGGGGATCGGTAGCCCGGGACTCCAGGGCCTACTCCCGGGCCACCGCACGGCCTACCGAGGAGGCGCAGCGGTTCCTGGGGGTGGTTCCTGGGTTCCGGCTATGACCTCACTTCCGGTGGGCGGGCCCCAACACAAGTGCCAATCAAAAGTGAATATCTGTTGCTAAATCATTTAGATGCTATTACTGGATCTGGGGTTTTCTGCACGCAGAGCAGGTGTCCTGCTGCTGAACTAGGACTTCCCACTGGCGTAGCTAATTAAAGTGTAGCCCGGTGCAGCGGGCACAGTGATGCCCCGGACGTGATGTCCCAGCAGGAAGTGATGTCACAGCAGGAAGTGACGTCACAGTTGCATTTTCATTTTCTTGGGTTTTTAGGCCGTAAGGTTTGACAGAATGAAGATATGACACTCGGGTTTGTTCCTTTGCATTCTGCATTAAATTCTGCATCAAATGGTATATAGCAGTGGTTCTCAAATGTTTTGGCACTGGGACCCACTTTTTAGAATGGCAATCTGTCCAGGACCTACCAGAAGTGATGTCACAACCAGAAGTGCCATCATTGTGATGCCAGAGCCAGCTGATTTCCTGAGAATGCAGCAATAATTTGGGTGATTTCTCAGCCATTTTCCAATAGGAAAGTGAATCAACCTTGACACAAGCAAAACAACCACACAGCCCTCCCCTTTCCAGCATCCCATCTTCCCATATTTTCAATATGGCTGCTTTAGGTCCTCAACTGTGAGTCAGGACCCACTTGGTGGGCTGCTGCCTGATGTCAGGTGGGTCACGGAAAGCTGGGAGCAGCCATTTTGGAAGCTGCAGACCTTACTCTTGCTATGTTCCTTTTGTGAGTATTAACAGTTTGAATTTTCAAGTGAGGGCTTTTTTAAATTTTGTTTTTAGTTCAGTGCTTTGTACATAATACTTTGTCCTCGTCTTGCTTTCTGTCTGGGATGTTTCATGGTTGTGCAGTTGCCGCAGCCCAAGGTTGCCATTGTGCATTCTAGGAGTGTCCTTTGATGATGTCACAGTGGCAGCACCTCCTGCTTGATGATGTCACTTCTGGCCATGACATCACTTCCAGTGGGTTCCGACACAAGTACCATTCTACAAAGTGGGTCCTGGTGCAAAACGTTGAGCACCACTGCAGTGGCGGATCTAGAGGGGGCAGGGGGGGCAAGAGCCCTGGGCGCCGTCTTGGGGCTGTCTAGGGGGGCACCAGTGGCCCCCGCAACATTGTGCGGGTAGACTTGGGGAGCCCAGGTCTACCCATTGGGACCAGTCGCAAGTAGACCTGGGCTCCCTCGAAGGGAGCCCAGATCTACCCATGGTCGTTTCTAATGGATAGACCTGGGTTCCCTCAAGGGGAGCCCAGATCTACCTGCGGTCATTTCTAATGGATAGACCTGGGCTCCCTCGAGGGGAGCCCAGATCTGTTGTTGTTGTTGTTGTTCAGTCGCTAAGTCGTGTCCGACTCTTCGCGACCCCATGGACCACAGCACGCCAGGCCTCCCTGTCCTCCACTAGCTTCCGGAGTTCACCCAATTTCATGTTCATCGCTTCGGTGACACTATCTAACCATCTCATCCTCTGCCGCCCCCTTCTCCTTTTGCCTTCAATCTTTCCCAGCATGAGGGTCTTTTCTAAAGAGTCCTCTCTTCTCATGAGGTGGCCAAAGTATTGGAGCTTCAGCTTCAGGATTTGTCCTTCCAGGGAGCAATCAGGCTTGACTTCCTGTAGGATGGACCGATTGGACCTCTTTGCAGTCCAGGGGACTCTCAAGAGTCTTCTCCAGCACCATAATTCGAAAGCATCTATTCTTCGGCGCTCTGCCTTTCTTATGGTCCAGCTCTCACAGCCATACATAGCTACTGGGAAAACCATAGCTTTGACTATGCGAACCTTTGTTGGCAGGGTGATGTCTCGGCTTTTGATTAAGTTGTCTAAGTTCGCCATAGCTTTCCTCCCAAGAAGTAAACGTCTTTTAATTTCATGGCTGCAGTCACCATCTGCGGTGATCTTGGAGCCCAGGAAAATAAAGTCTGTCACTGCTTCCATTTCTTCCCCTTCTATTTGCCAGGAAGTGATGGGAGTGGTGGCCATGATCTTAGTTTTTTTAATGTTGAGCTTCAAGCCAATTTTGGCACTTTCCTCTTTCACCCTCATCAGCAGGTTCTTTAAGTCTTCCTCACTTTCTGCCATTAGAGTGGTGTCGTCTGCATATCTGAGGTTGTTGATATTTCTCCCAGCGATCTTGATTCCAGCTTGTGAATCATCCAGCCCTGCCTTCCTCATGATGTACTCTGCATATAAGTTAAATAAGCAGGGTGACAGGATACAGCCTTGTCGTACTCCTTTCCCAATTTGAAACCAGTCGGTTGTTCCATGTCCAGTTCTAACTGTTGCTTCCTGGCCCACGTACAGGTTTCTCAGAAGACAGATAAGGTGGTCTGGTACTCCCATCTCTTCAAGAACTTGCCACAGTTTGTTGTGATCCACACAATCAAAGGCTTTAGCATAGTCAATGAAGCAGAGGTAGATGTTTTTCTGGAACTCTCTGGCTTTCTCCATGATCCATCGAATGTTGGCAATTTGATCTCTAGTTCCTCTGCCTCTTCGGAAACCAGCTTGTACATCTGGTAGTTCTCGATTCACATACTGCTGAAGCCTAGCTTGTAGGATTTTGAGCATCACCTTGCTAGCATGTGAAATGAGTGCAATGGTGCGGTAGTTTGAACAATCTTTGGCATTGCCCTTCTTTGGGATTGGAATGTAAACTGATCTTTTCCAGTCTTGTGGCCACTGCTGGGTTTTCCAAATTTGCTGGCATATGGAGTGCAGCACTTTGACAGCATCATCTTTTAAGATTTTCAGTAATTCCACTGGAATGCTGTCACCTCCACTAGCTTTGTTGTTAGTGAGGCTTTCTAAAGCCCACTTGACTTCACACTCCAGGATGTCAGGTTCAAGCTCAGTGACCGCACCATTGTGGTTATCAGGAACATTGAGATCGGCCTTATAGAGTTCCTCTGTGTATTCTTGCCACCTCTTCTTAATCTCATCTGCTTCTGTTAGGTCCTTGCCGTTTTTGTCCTTTATTGTGCCTACCTTAGCATGAAATTGTCCTTTGACATCTCCAATTTTCTTGAAAAGATCTCTAGTCTTTCCCATTCTATTGTTTTCCTCTATTTCTTTGCATTGCTCATTGAGGAAGGCCTTCCTATCTCTCCTTGCTGTTCTCTGGAAATCTGCATTCAGTTGGGTATATCTTTCCCTTTCTCCCTTGCTTTTGGCTTCCCTTCTTTCCTCAGCTATTTTTAAAGCCTCTTCAGATAGCCACTTTGCCTTCTTGCATTTCTTTCTCTTTGGGATGGTTTTAGTTGCTGCTTCCTGTACAATGTTACAGACCTCCGTCCAAAGTTCTTCAGGCACTCTGTCTACCAAATCTAAGCCTCTAAATCTGTTTGTCACCTCCACTGTATATTCGTTTGGGATCTGATTTAGGTCATACATGGAGGGCCTAGTGCTTTTCCCTACTTTTTTAAGTTTAAGCCTGAATTTTGCAATAAGAAGCTCATGATCTGAGCCACAGTCAGCTCCAGGTCTTGTTTTTACTGCCTGTATAGAGCTTCTCCACCTTTGGCTGCAAAGAATGTAATCAATCTGATTTCGATGTAGACCATCTGGTGAAGTCCATGTGTACAGTCGCCGTTTGTGTTGCTGGAAAAGGGTATTTGCTATGACTAATGTGTTCTCCTGACAAAACTCTATCAGTCTTTGCCCTGCTTCATTCTGTACTCCAAGACCAAACTTGCCTGTTACTCCTATTACCTCTTGACTGCCTACTTTAGCATTCCAATCCCCTATGATGAGAAGGACATCTTTTTTGGGTGTTAATTCTAGAAGCTGTTCTAGGTCTTCATAGAAACGGTCAACTTCTTCCTCTTCAGCACCAGTGGTTGGGGCGTAGACTTGGATTACTGTGATGTTGAAAGGTTTGCCTTGGATCCGAATTGAAATCATTCTATCACTTTTGAGATTATACCCCAGTACTGCTGTTCTCACTCTCTTGTTCACTATGAAGGCTACTCCATTTCTTCTAAGGGATTCCTGCCCACAGTAGCAGATATAATGGTCATCTGAATTAAATTCTCCCATTCCTGTCCATTTTAGTTCACTAACTCCCATGATGTCGATGTTCAGCCTTGACATCTCACGTTTGACTACATCTAACTTGCCTTGATTCATAGATCTGACGTTCCAGGTTCCTATGCAGTATTGCTCTTTGCAGCATCGCACTTTCCTTTCACTTCCAGACACATCCACAGCTGAGCTTCCTTCCGGTTTTGGCCCAGCTACTTCACTCTTTCTGGAGCTACTAGTACTCGTGTTCTGCTCTTCCCCAGTAGCATAATGGACACCTTCCGACCTGAGGGTCTCATCTTCCAGTGTCATATCGTTTAGCCTTTTAGTTTTGTAATCCATGAGGTTTTCTTGGCAAGAGTACTGGAGTGGGTTGCCATTTCCTTCTCCAGCGGATCACGTTTAGTCAGAACTCTCTACTATGACCTGTCCATCTTGGGTAACCCTACATGGCATAGCTCACAGCTTCATTGAGCTACTCAAGCCCCTTCGCCACGACAAGGCAGTGATCCATGAAAGGGAGCCCAGATCTACCTGCGGTCATTTCTAATGGATAGACCTGGACTCCCTTGAGGGGAGCCCAGGTCTACCCATGGCTGGTCCCAATGGGTAGACCTGGGCTCCCATGGGGGCGCACTTCTATTGGGTGCCCCGGGCGCCATTTTGACTAGGTCTGCCCCTGCACCACTGTACTAATGAATGATACTTTGAGAGAGCCAGGATGGTGTCGTGGTTTCAAGAGTTGGACTTGGACCTGGAATTTCTGGTTTCAAATCTCTGCTCTGCCACAAAGCTTCCTAAGTGACCATGGGCTAGTCACTCTCTCTCAGCCTCACCTACCCTTGCAGGGTTGTTGTGAGGGCAAAAGGAGGGAAGGAACCATGTTCTCCACCTGGACCTCCTTGGGGGAACTGTGATATAGAAATGTGGAAAAATAAATGAATACAGTACATACTGTACGTAATGTTCTGGCTTGAGAACCTGATGGTGCAGGTTCCACTAGGGGCAGCTGCCCTTTTGAACTGGTCCAGTGGTGGATCTAGGCACCTGGAAATTCTAGAGCAGCCATTTTCAACTGGTGTAGCCGCAGCACGTTGGTGTGTTGCCAAAAAAGGAGCCCGGCCAGGTGTACCGCAGGAGTTGAAAATTGCTGAAAAAACTTTTCCAGGTTGTGCAGCTCTGTTTTGGGGGGGCAACTTGTCCGTAGTAAGGAATTGCTTGTCGGTGGCCCTCGAAACAGAGCTGCACCACCTGGAAGAGTCTCCCGGGAGCCAGAAGTAGCATCACAAGCGATGACCACCGTGGTCAGTGTGCTGTGAGAAGAGAAATTGCTGGGTTAAAGCGACCACTGAAAAGGTCTACTAGGCGACACCTGCAACAGTATGGAGAAATGGCTCTTGACCATGTGGTCAAGCCCAGTGTTGCTCTTCATTCCTTTTCCAGATCTCTTATTGGCTGAAGAAGGGTACGAAGTCTGAAACTGAGAGCACGATCCTAACCTGGAGTTAGGCCAGCCAAGTTTGGCTGGCACAAGGGACACCGTAAAGTATGTTTGGACCCCTCTCGGCGTCAAAGAGGCCAGCACACAGAGCTGCGCCATCCTCCCTGACTCCGAGAGGGGTCCAAACGTGCTTTACGGTGACCCTTGTGCCGGCCGAACTTTGCTAACTGTGCTGGCCAGGTCTAGGATTGCTGCTTCCCTGATCAGAGAAGACGGCCACATATGGTTATAGTAAAGGTTTTCAATGGCCCCTGCTTGATTTCTGGTCATCTGACCGTCATAACATTAGGCTGCCAAGGATCGATGTAGACTCTCTTAGGCTTCCACTTCCTGCCCCTGCAGCCAGGAGGGTCAGTCCCCTCGACGTGTCCTGATTTGGTCTCCCTGGAACTCCTCCAGGCACCGTATGACTATTCTCTCTCTGCACCATCCAGGCAAGGCGCTATGCTGGCTTGAAGGCTGGAGAGCTCCCTACCTGTGAGAGCCTCAAAGACACCATTGCTCGCGCCCTCCCCTTCTGGAACGATGAGATTGCACCGCAGATCAAAGCTGGCAAGAGGGTGCTTATTGCTGCCCATGGCAACAGCCTCCGGGGGATTGTCAAGCACTTGGAAGGTAAAAGCTGCCTTGACTCACCTGCCCATCGACATGCATTACCTTCCTGCCTCCCTGTCTCATAGCACACAGTGCATGTGGCCTGAACCAGCACAATTCATTTGTGTCCTCCCTTCCCAACAGCACAAGTAGGCAAAGAAATTGCCATAGCCTCCTTTAAATCTCAGCTTTCATGTTAAAAAAAAAACTTAAGTTACTAGTCCTTAATGTTACAAACATACACTTGGGGAATATTTGGTGACATCTCAGAAGCTAGAGGGAGTTCTGAGCATGGGTTGGGACCAACTCATTACCCTGCAAAGTTCTTTATCACACGGCATTCTATACATGGCGTAGAATTCAGCTTTCCCCATCATGGAATTGGAGTTGGCTTGGTGTAGAATTGTGATTTTACTCCTTTTTAAAATGTATGGTTGAGCGCATGCAGCCCTTGGGAGCACACAAAGCTGATTAGGGGTCTTCCGTGCAGGAAGTACTGTTTGTCCCCCACCCCATCTGCCTTACACAGATTCAGTTTTTTTAACCCAGTAGGCTGGCTTGGCTGGCAGGGATGCTTGTGGGGTATCTGTGAGGCCAATGGACCAGCGCGGATCTCTGGGCTCTGACTGTGGTGGAAAGTGAGATCCCTTACAGCTGACCTTTCAGATGGGCCAAACGCCAGGCCCGTGGCTTCCCAGCTATGCACTTCATCTCCTGCTCTCTTGAGCCTTTTACGACTTCTGTCTGCCTCTTTACTTGGAAAATCCTAAGCCGGCTCTGCAGCATTTTCTGAAGAAACGTTGCGGAGGACCCCATCGGCTTTTTTGTAAGCTGTGACGACCAGCAGAGAACCTACTCACTGTCTCAAAAGCCTGGACCATATCCCTGACACTCTAGCCCACAACTCTCCTGCTCCATCTTCCTCCTCCTTTTCAAATCCAGAAAACAGCAGTGGAGTGGGTGGACAGACAGTCCGTTCCACCCACCAATCCGCTGCCAGAGGCCTTCATGGACAATCACTACTGTCAGCCCAGTTGTAGCGGTTGGGAAGTAGTGGCTGCTCATGCGTCAGACTGCCGGCCTCAGTGGGCCTTGGGAGTGCTCCTGATCAAACCCGAATCCTCAGCAGCTGCCAGAAGAGCCGAGCGCTCGATGACCTGCAGGCAGCTGAAGGTTGCGTTGCTATTTCCAGTCCGGAGTCGCATTACACATCTTGGGAGGTGCCTATTCCCATGCTTGGCTACTTGCAGCTCTGTTGTAGGCCCAGGAGCCGGTAGCGTTTCCATCCAGCTCCGCCCCAGGATTCTGTTTCTGTGGCCTCAGTGAAGGAGCTCCATCCCAAAAGGTCATGGACATTCCAAGGGGGATCCTTGCAATACAGGAGGAAGAGAGGGTTGCATACATGAGCTAGTGCAGTGGTTCTCAAAACTTTTTGCACTGGGATCCGCTTTGTAGAACGGCACTCCTGTAGGGACCCACCAGGAGGTGACATCATCAAGCAGGAAGTGCCCCGATTGCGACATAATCAAATGACACTCCTGGAATGCAAACTGGCATTCTTGGACTGCAGCAGTTGCACAACCATGAAACATCCCTGACGGAAAGCAAGATTAGGACAAACAATTACATAAAGCACTAAACTAAAACAAAATTTTAAGAAGAAGCCTCACTTGAATCAAACTGTGAACACTCACAAAAGGAATATAGCAGGAGTAAGGTCTGCAGCTTCCAAGATGGGTGCTCCCAGCTTTCCACGACCCACCTGATATCAGGTTGCAACCAGCGGTGTTATCCTACCGGTACGCTAGGTGGGACATCTGGGTGATCGGCAGCCCGCCCGTCGCGTACCGCAGCGTTACGCCGTTTGCGTAACGTACGCAAGCGGTGTAACTGGTTATGCAAATGGCGTAACGCTGTGGTACGCGACAGGCGGGCTGCCGATCACCCGGACGTCCCGCGCAGCGTACCGGTAGGATAACACCACCGGTTGCAACCCACCAAGTGGGTCCTGACCCACAGTTTGAGAAACATTGAGCTAGTGGTAGCCACCAAGCTGGCCTCCTATTGCTGCCTCGTTATAGTTATCACAGAGGATGCAATGCATGATGCGTTCTAATGGTCTCCAAGATTTTGGCGAGCCAAAACACCGTTAATGGTCACAGATATGGAAAGACAGTGCATGGTGATAGGAAGAGAGCTCTGTAACAGCGCCCCTCCTTTGCCCTATCTGACCTGTTCCACTCTCCCTTGTAGGGATGTCCGACGCAGCCATCATGGAGCTCAACCTCCCCACTGGTATTCCCATTGTGTATGAGCTGGACGACAACCTGAAGCCGACGAAACCCATGCAGTTCCTGGGGGACGAGGAGACCGTCCGGAAGGCCATGGAGGCTGTGGCAGCCCAGGGCAAGGTCAAAAAGTGAGAGGGGCTGAAATAAAGTGTTTGAAAACCCCACTTGAGTGAGTGTGATCTGTCGAAGGGGACCTGGGTTCAGAAAGGCACTGAAGTTGTACCCCTAACAAACTAACGGTCCAGGTCCAAATTCTAAAGGTCCTGATCCATGAGCTGCTGCAGCCAACACCTTTTCAAAGTCAATTCCTGCCTATTGAGAAATCAGCAAGCTTAGAAAGGAGCTGCTTTGAAATTCTGGAGGCCTTTAAGTTGGAAACCAAGCTAGCCAAACCAATCTTGTGCATCGCCCCCTCATTTAGAACCTTCAGTTTGACCGCACATCTCAAATGCTGGCAGGGTTGCTAATTATGCTTCCTCAGGGCCAAAGAGACAAACAATGCTAATCAGGTTTGCGCCAATGTGCCTCTCCTACAGCTTTGCCCGACAAGCCTGATGGTTGAGCAGCAATGGGGTGAGCCAAGACCTCCTGGCTCCTGAAGCGGTCACAAACTGCTGTTGCCCCTTTTATGCCAGCCTCTACATCTCCTTCTCTTTGATTTTAAAAGAGTGGGCACAATGGAGAACAGGAAGTGTCGATGAGACTGTGGGGTGTTAGGGCAAGGAAGTGGAACAGTGGAGGCAGGAGGGGTGCCTCAGTCAGTCCACTCCCAACCCTTTTTTGTACGGGGACCCCCTTTTTATTTTGCATACGACAACCTGCCGTGACCCCCTTAAGACCTAGGGCAGAACTGATGTCATTAAGCAGGAAGTGAAGTCTTCGTTTTAAGAAGCCACACTTTTTGAAAGTCAAAAGAATTCCACATTTTTTTAGCATGTTCTGAATGCTTTGTAGCCAAGTGACATTTGAGTTCAGTGATCGATTCAGCACTGAGAACAACATTGCACAGAACTCATTATGGCTTCTCTGACTGTCCCCCCCCCCCGGTCTGCAGAATGCAGCACATATCCCATTGGCACAGCTATGTCAGTGCTGGAAAGTTGGTTAGAATGGCACCCTGTGTTGAATTGTCTGCATGGGTGAGAAATAAGTTGCTGAGGACCGGATAAAATCTAGTGGCTGGCCAGATGTGGCCTCCAGGCTGTAGTTTGGAGTGTCAGAGACACTCTAGACCACTACTCTTCTCTCTTCTACATTTTCTCTTCCACTCTCTTTCTCTCTGAATACAGGGAGCAGAAGAGCTGACTAGCACACCATTGGATAACTGGGTAGCATTTGGTATGCCAAATCAGATGGCCAGCCATCCTCCTTTCTTCAATGGGCCAAGGCTGGGATCTGATCCCAAATACAAATTTTGGAACTCATCTTTTGCTCAGCCGGCTGATACAAGCCAATGCTGAACTGGAAATGAAAAGATCTGCAGACTTTCATGCTAATGAACAGTCCCTGCCAATCTGTTCCTGGAGCTGTTCAACACAACCCTTTGTCAGTGCTCTCGCTTACCAAGAGGGATTGAACTCTGAAATGCTTTTGCCACCCTCTTCCTACCAGGGCACCAGCAAAGCTCTGTAGGAACAGATGAATCAGCTCAACTCAACTCCCTTCCACTACAGGGGCTTCCAGTGATGTTTTTATCTCAGCAGTGTACCGGCTGTATGAATGCCAGCCTCACACAGAGCTGATAGAAGAGGGGAAGGAAATGATTTCATTAGGCACCTGGGAACCCCTGAAATGCCTCCTTCCTCCTCTCCCCCCCCCCTTGCTGGCAGAAGAAGGTGTTTTCATTTATTACTTTTATCAGATGTTCCCTTTCTGAAGGAAACTGGCAACTGGTACAAAATATTAAAGCGAGAATCAAGCATCCTTCCGGAAACCAGCTAGAATGCGTTCATAATACCAAAGCAGAGTTAGGTTGGTGCAGCCATAATCAACTCATAACAGCAATTCATTCTCAGCAGGAGAAACAAAAGCACTGCGATGGCATGAATAAGCAACACCGAGATAATACAAAACACGGTATTTAAAAGAACAGCAAAACTAACAGGATGGTCCATTTCAATCACTGATACACCAGCCATGAATTCTAGCAACCATTCAATTGGCTCATGTTAGCAACAACCTTATAATGGCAACGTTGGGACATGGAAGTCAGAATATTTTTATCCTGCTTTTCAGCAACAACAAATGTTTGCACCACTCTGTATTATGTACACTTCAACCTTAACATATACAGGCATGCATGCCCCAGAATCTGCTGGTGTTCTGTTCTGGACCCCCTCCCACCATGGATACCTGAAACAGTGGATTCTGGGGATGCCTTTTTAAAGATAGGGCTTTGATGCAACAAGGCTAAAAAACGAGATTTGTTTCATGTTCCCCTCTCTTGTTAATAGGGACCCAGTACCTGTGTATAAGAGGGACGTGGTGGTGCAGCGAGTTAATCCGCTGTTGCTGGGCTTTCCGATCGCAAGGTTGGGAGTTCAAGACTGCGTGACGGAGTGAGCTCCCGTTGCTTGTCCCAGCTCCTGCCAATCTAGCAGTTCGAAAGCACCTAAAAATGCAAGTAGATAAATAGGGACCATTTCGGTGGGAAGGTGACGGCGTTCCGTGTGCTACGGCGTAGAGTCATGCTGACCACATGACCACAGAAGCTTGTCCTCGGACAAAACGCCGGCTCTACAGGTTTTGAAACAGAGTAGACCATTCAGTCCTGGGGAAACCTTTACCTTTTACCTGTGTATAACTGAAACAGTGGATAGCAAATCAGTGGATACCGGGTCACGTCTGTAATAGAAAAAAAAGTCACTAGAGAAGGGCGTGTGGGAGGGAAGAAGAAACTGTTCTGGTCCGGAGCATACGGAGTTGAGTCCATAAAGATCTGTCCACAATCTTATCCGCCCACCTCCTCGCACAATGGAACGGAACGGAAGGCGCTATATGGCAATAAGCTTGCGAAGGAGGAAGCCAGGCGGGACTTTGACTCGTGACGCATGTCCACGCATCCACACGCACACGAGGCTGCAGTGGCAGCAGGGCAAGTGGGAGTGGTGATCTTTGCGGAGGGACCCCCACCCGAGAGACAAGCAGCAACAATCCAAGCGTATGGGGATCAGGAGGCTAGAGAGAGCCAGGGAAGCTGCCGTTGGTGCAACTGGAGGCTGGCCGAAGGGGACACCCTTAACCCCCCACCCCCGGGCGCTGGACATCATCTCGCCCCGAACGAAACCGGAGTGACGCCGCTTAGGCAAGAGCCGGGCTGGAAGGGAGGCACGTGGTCCCAGGAGGGTTGCTGGCTGTGCTCAGTAAGGCTTACTCCCAGGAATGTGTGCCTAAGACTGCAGTCTGGCAGCACCATCCAACGCATACTTATTCATTAGTGGGGCTTACACTCAGGTCAGTGCATATAGGATTGCAACCTAAGCCGATCAATCTTAAAATCTCCAGGGTTGCTTTGGGCAGGGTAATCACAGAGATCCAAGGCTGCAATCCTATGCACACACTTTCCTGGGAGTAGCCTCTGCTGGGGGCAATGTCCCATTCCTCCCGAGTAGACACGCTTAAGATTGTGCTCTAGTGCTAATTCCCAAAATCTGGAGTGTTGGCAAGCCCAAGAGAGAGAAAAGTCCCTTGGAAGCCACTCTGGGTAGCATATTTTGGGGTATTTGAGGGACCACCTCCTCCCATAATCCTGCCCGTACTCTCAGATCATCTGGGGGGGGCACTCCTGACTGTGCCGCCACGCCACCAGGAGAGGTGAGGGGGATGGCGGCCAGGAATAGGGCCTTCTTGGTGGTGGCCCCCCGACTTTGGAATACCCTCCCCTTAGAATTAAGAACTGCTCCCTCTTTGGTAACATTCCGGCGGGGGCTCAAGACTTTTTTATTTAAGCAAGACTTTAACTGTTGACAGGCAGGCTGGCATTTTTTACACTCTATTTTTAATTATGGGATCCACGGGGCTTGTTTAAATTTTAACTGTTTTTAATAGTTTTTAATATGTTTTTATTGTATACATTGTGGTTGTTGTATCCTTTTTTGATAATGTTGTAAGCCACGCCACCTTGTGTGCCCTCGGGCAGAAAGGCGGGATAAAAATTGAATGAATGAATGAATGAATAAATAAATAAATACAAATATTGGGCGGGCAGGAAAAAAAGCCTACTGCGCATCGTCGTGGGGAGGAAGGCTGCCAGCCAAAGAGGGGCCCAGCAACGGAGAAGCACCCAGAAAGTGGCCCACGATCCAAGCCACCCCTTGCCCACCAGCGCCTTGACATCCTCCAGCATGTGCTTGGGGAAACGCACCGCTCCCCTTTCGCCCGCAAAGGAGGCAGGAGACGGAACGGAAGTGGGAGGGGAAGCGCGAGCCGGCGAGCCGGAATTGAGCGTCGGTCTGCCGGAAGTTGCTCCGGACGGGCCGCGTTTCGCGTTCGCCGGAAGCGCGTCACTGTGGCTGCTGTCGGAACAGGGGTTGCCGTGACAGCGGCCGCCTCTGCGCTCTCGAGGCGGGTTGTTCGGGGAGACGGGCTGTTGTTGCCGCCTGGGTCCGGCCTTGGGCAGTTCATTCCCCGAGGCGCCGCCACCGCCTCCTCCCCTTCGCCGCCGCCTCGAGCCGCGCCCCGCCGCCGCCTCCCCGCCCGACGGATGGAGCGCGCCGACGCGATGATGGACAAGTACGACCAGGCGCTGCTGGGCATCCTGCAGCACGTGGGCAACGTGCAGGAGTTCCTCGGCATCCTCTTCGGCTTCCTCTACCGCAAGACCGACTTCTACCGCCTCCTGCAGCAGCCCGGGGACCGGCTCGGCTTTCCTCCCGGCGTGGCGAAGAACATAACCCTCGGGGTGAGTCTGGGCCGGGGGTCCTGGTGGTGGTGGTAGCCGAGCCGTCGTCTGCACGTGGACCTGCCTCTGGGCTGCTCCCCGCGCCTTGCAAAATTGCATCTCGGGGGCTTTCACTGCCCGTCACAGCGCACTCTCATCTGAAATCCAGAGTGCCATCCTAACCTGGAGTTAGGCCGGCACAGTTAGGCCAGCAAAGTTTGGCCAGCACAAGGGATGCCGTGGACCACTCAGGGCGCAATCCTAAACTGAGTTAGGTCGACATAAGCTAAGCCAGCAAAGTTTGGCCAGCACAAGGGCCACCACAAAGTATGTTTGGACCACTCTCGGAGTCAGAGAGGGCAGCGCACAGACATGAGCCACCCTCCCTGATGCCAAGAGTAGTCCAAACATGATTTATAGCGGCCCTTCTGTTGGGCTCTAATTCACTTGTTCTCTGATGTGTAAGTCATTGTTTTCATTATTGCTTCGTTGCTGTTTCGCTTTCAGGCATTCAAAGCCTTTGAAAATCTGGCCCGTCAAGATGATGTGAGACGGATGCAAGAATTTGAGGAAAAGCTGAGGAAAAGAGAGGAGGATGTGGCAGCTGCAGCAGAGAGGATGAAGGTGCCTGTTGCCGCTGAGGAGGTGGAGATCAGCTCAGCAGCGGAGCACAACCCAGTACTGGAGGGTGACAAACCAGCTGAACCAGAGAAGCCTTCGGCAGAAGAAGGAAAAGTAGAAGTGGAAGCGGCAAATGTGGTAGTAGAGCCACCACCTGTAGCTGCTGCCGCCACTGGCCCCGTAGAAACCCAACCAGAAGAACAGTCCAAGTGAGTGGCCGCTGATGGTGCTTTGGCCATGTTGCGTGGTTGCCCTCCACAGAATGTTGTGGCAAAGCTTAGCCAGAATTTAACTTATCCTTTTGTGTTTTAAGCTTGGGAAGGCATATCTTTTCCAAAGAGTCTGGGCTTTTTGAGAAATGTTTGCTGCTTTGGAACATAGGGCGATCCTCCTGCTCTGGTTCCCCTTTTGTCATGCCAACAGTTCAGGCTGCATATGCCTATGTATCATAGGGTGATTTTAGCAGAGGGTCTGGCAAGCTGTTTGTCTGAAAGGAGCTGAGAACCAGTCCACACAGGTAGCAAAATGAGGAGGTGATAGAATGGGCTGTGTCAATTCACACACTTTAAAAAAACAACGACTTCCTTGTGTGTTTTAAATCATCCCTTCAGATAGAAAGCCAATTCTGCAGGCTAAAGTCTGGGCTAGAAACGCTCTCCTTGATGTGCTAGATTTCTGTGTGCAGGCAATCCCTCATGGTGGGGAGAAGGCATCATTTAAAAGTAGTATCCCTCACCTGCAGTCTAAAGCGGTAGTGCACCCTGTTTACAAGGAAGGCTGCCACACAATGTGTAGACATGGGAGAGGACACATTCTCTGGAATAATCCAGCGATGTACTTGCCAAACTGGTTCCGTCAATATAATGAGTCTAGTGACCTGTTGTATGGGTTCAGGGAGAAGCCCTGTCTAACTTGTAATTTGTGTGCCTGCTGACTGACATGTTGAGGTAAAGAGTATTTAAATCTGACACTTTCATTCTGGTGTGATGTAGATGTAAACCAAAATTCCATTTTCCTCCTTTTTTCACTGACATTTTGGTCTTTCCAATGAACCATCTAATTTTTGTTTTGCTGACTTTTAAATCTCTTTACTTACACCCATGCCTAATTCCTGATGTGTTTATGATATCTTTCTAAAACATAGTTGATGATGTTTTGGAAACATCAACATCTAAAGATAAACTTCCCAGGGAAATGGCACTGCAAGGTTTGGTCAATCTATGGAGTTAATCCTTGGTCGTAGACATTATTCAGCTCTTGTTTTATTAATATTCTTTTGAGGTGAGGTTAGCGGAGTATTGTGTATTGGAGGAAAAAATTATTGTAAAAACATACATTTTTTTCTGGGATACTGGTTATTCAAAACCTCATGAGAAATAGTAAAGATTAAAAATATGTAGTGAGTTCGGTTCAGTGGCGAATGCTTACATTATTTACAAGGTTATATTCTATGAAAGTGAAGATTGAATAAGCACCATTGAAATCAGTGGAACAGCTTAGCCATGTCTAACTTAAATCCTATTCATTTCAATGGGACTAAGGCATTCTAGGCTTCTTAGGGTACATTCCACTGAATAGAAGGGCTTTTTGGTCAATGTGTTTGGCTAATCTGTCTGTATCTGCTGCCAAAACACCTGTGTTTGAGACAGAACCTCTCTGTGCCCAAGTATATATTCCCTCTTTCAGTCAGAATTTCTGTAGTTGGTCTATGTTAGCCACTGGGTGGTGTTGGTGTTCACTGAATAGATAGCACATGTTCAATGCATATTGCAAAATTGGTGAATTCTACAAGGCAAAATTCTCTGGCAAAATTCAGTTCTGTGAATCTGTTTGACAAGATGTTATGAGTAATGTGCATTGCTAGCAACAGGTGGATGCAAATTAAAATTTTCAGGTGACAGAAGGTAGCAAACAAAGGAGTTCATGGAATGTGTGTTAGGAGTGGTTATCTGCATATATTATGGGAAACCTATGTGCTACTTGGGCTAGTGCAGGGGTTCTCAAACCTTTTAGAGACCCTAGAGCAAAAATGTCAAACATAAGGTTCATGGGCCGGATGTGGCCCCAAGAAGCTCTTTATTTGGTCCTCGGGCTCTCCTAGCACCACCATCAGCTGCTCTCAGGTGATCACTGCTGAAATGGTAACCTGCATAATAATTGGGCTCTCCCATATAATGAAAATATGATCAAGATTTGCATATTTTCTCTTGTCGTTTGCTACTCGGTGAGAAAGGAAGTACTTATTTCTGGTCATGACCTGCTTCATATCATTTCTAGCTTTATGACATCACTTTTGGCCCTCAGCAGGCATCATGAATGCTATCCAGTGGGCGGTATGAAACAAGTTTGACACCTCTGTCCCAGAGGTTGCTGTCTGATTTATAAATGTCAAGGGGTGTGGCTATAATGGCGGTGGGTCAGCAGTGCTCTCCCCCCCCTCCCGCCCAAGTAGTGGTTTGTCTAACTCTTGATGCATGTAGCTTAATCTGCCCTGTCAGTTTTGCCAGCCACCAAAAATTGAGTCACAGTTTAAGAGCCACTAGGGGTAATGAGAAACTAATTTTTTTTAGCAAACCAAATCTTGAATTTACCCAAATGTTTCTGTTTCTAAAGCAATTGGCAGATTGCCAGTAAGTGCATCCATAAGTGGTCCTTTGCAAGGTGTGTTGCCATCTAATCCTCGTGCCTCCAACTTTGGAAGGATCAGTGCAGGACAAAAGCATCCCTGTTTTGCTGCCATCTGTTTAATACAGGGCTGTGAATTGCACTCCCCCCCCCATTTTGTGCCCAGACATTCCCATCTGCCTTGACAAGCAGTTCTCCATCATGTTTGAGCTCAGCTTCTTTTTTTAGTTTGAGTGCCTGCCTTCGCACTTGGCCCGCTTTTAGATTTTACTCTGCATACATTTACCTCCCAGCCTTTAGCATGTGCCCCAGAGCAATCTGTGTTCTGAGCTCTATTTACATTACTTGTCTCCAAGTCTGAATTGCCCTTCCTCCATTTTTTTTCTTTACATTTTTCATTGCCACTTTGTTGGCATAACCGATGTCGATAGTGTTGATAAAGAGAACTAATGACTTTCAGATTGGGTGACGATATTTGGCAGACAGTGGGGATGGGCAAACAGAATGCATGTGTAAAGCAGCTACGAGTCTTTACAAGTGAACCTGAACATTGACTACCTTGAGAGTCACTTGCTGCTGCGGTTGTTGTTGGAAAAAAATCAATATTGCTGCTGTTGTTGTTCAGTCACTAAGTCGTGTCCAACTCTTCGCAACCCCATGGACCACAGCACGCCAGACCTCCTTGTCCTCCACTAGCTTCCGGAGTTCGCCCAATTTCATGTTTGTCGCTTTGGTGACACTATCTAACCATCTCATCCTCTGCTGCCCCCTTCTCCTTTTGCCTTCCATCTTTCCCAGTCTTTTCTAAAGAGTCCTCTCTTCTCATGAAGTGGCCAAAGTATTGGAGCTTCAGCTTTAGGATTTGTCCTTCCAGGAAGCCATCAGGCTTGACTTCCTGTAGGATTGACCGATTGGATCTCCTTGCAGTCCAGGGGACTCTCAAGAGTCTTCTCCAACACCATAATTCAAAAAAAGATCAATAGATACGTTAAATAAGCAAAATATCTAAAAAGAACTTCCAGATGCAGGGCAGGCTGCCTCTGAACACCACTTGCTGGGGAGCAACTGTGTGAAAAGGCTGTTGGCTTCACAGCCTGCTTGTGAGCTCCCCAGAGGCATCTGGATGACCTCCATGGAAACTGGGGTGCTGGACTTGATGGGGCTTTTAATCTGACACAGTCGGTCTGTTAAATGTGGCAATGCGGGTGTAGTACTTGCTAAAGGAAAACTGTGGGGTAAAGGAGGCACTTACCATTGTACCCACAAGGGATTGGTTTAGCTCAGCTGCTGCCTTTTCTCATGTTTGGGCAAGAACAGCCAGAGCTGCTGTATAGAGCAGAATTAGGTTAGGCTGGCACAGCAGAACTGACACACCTGCACGACCCATTTGTGGCTCACTCTGAAAGAGCCATGTGTCAGGCAAAGTTTTCTGTGACCCAGAACTGGAGCGATAAACTTGAGAAAGGCAAAGGGCAGGAAGGGGAGAGTGACCAGGGTGTATCCCTGCCCCCTCCGGCTTCCGAGCTTTATAGCTGGGGCCTGTGGATCAGTGACACGTACTTGTCAACTTGCAGGCTATCAATAGGAAGACTAGAATCTTCTTTAAATGAGACTTTCCAGCAAGATGTTCTTCCTATCAGAAGCGATAACTGATGTTATAACTGGGCCATATGGGTTTGCTCGCAGCACCTCAATTAGTCAAGGAGGATGCAGATGGACAGTTGCTATCCAGAGAAGGCAAGATTGTGGTTTGATTCTGACCTATATGTTTCAGAAGGGGTTGCGTGATTTTAAGAAGCATGTATCTTTTGGAAGGTGTTGGGGAAAATTTCTTTTTTTGGCTAAGGCAGTGTGTTGAGAGTAGCAATAATTGCGCTGGGTAAAACAAAGCTCGTTTACCACCCACAAGCTGTCTTTACCTACACATGCGCTGCTCTTGTGTTGAAGGGGCTTTTTGGTTTAGCACCCCATGTAATTTCTATTGGGGCCCTGAGTGTATTGTATTAAGTATACCACATGCTACTTTTGTCACATAAGTAGGGCAGTCCTGTCTATTGCTAGGCAAATTCTGACAGTCTGCTGAGTGTTTGGCCTGTTTTACCACCTCTCACCGTCGCACTGACTAGACTGCATGGAGACGTAAGCTCGGCTGCCTGGGGACACTGGCACAATTTTAATGCATGCTGTTGAGGAGTGGAGTGGACATCTGCATTTTAATTTAGGGTAAAAAAAGACAGGAACCTAGATTTTATGGCTATATGCAGCATTGCAGCCAGATAGTTCAAAGCAAAAAGATGGCCCCTCTTTGAACAGTCATCAGTTGGTATCTTACATGAAAATCAAATGAATAGTGGATGGAGAGCACGTTTAGGTCTGGGAAAATGGCATGGGCACTTTCAAAGTGGTTTGAGCTGTATTCAGAATACATTTTGTATGTATTTGCACCATTGTACCTATACAATTTCAGACATAGGAAGCTGCCTTTATTGCTAATGCAGGGCAGGGTCTGCCTAACTCAGTCTTGCCTATGCTGACAGTATTTTTCCTCACTGGAGATGCCGGGATTGAACCGGGGACCTTCTGCATTCAAGGCATGTGCTGTGTTGCCGAGCTACGGCACCTGTATAGTATAGCTGCTGATGAAGCGAATAGCAGCAGTATACATGGCTGGTATTACAAGCCTACGAAGCTGCTGCCTGCTAACTCTTGGTCGGTCTAGCTCCGTCTTGTCAAGTGCTGACTAGCAGATTAAACCTGCAAATTTCTGCATGCAAAGCAGATGTGCCTGCTGTATGATGTTAGGCTTCCTTCCTCTATTAGTAGTATGATGGCATAAACTTTTCAGTTCTAAGGAAGAAGGGGTGGTTGGAAAAGTGATATAGCACTGTTTATGTGCATGGCACTTTACATAAAATAAGAAGTCAGGTCCTTGTCCCACAGGGCTTTCAGTCTAAAAGGACATAACTCCATGCAAATGGAAAGGCAGCTCTACAGTGCAGAAAAAAAGACCAGGCTAGAGCCTTTCTCTCTGATGTTCTAATTTTCTGTTGGCAGGGAATTTTTCGGGTGCAGAAGGGGTCAAGAGTTTTGTAGCTTGTATTATCAACTCCACCATGTGTGCAGTCTGATGCTATAGTCATCAAGAAGGGTTATAAAACCACAAAGTGAAACTTCTTTGCTTGGTACAGGCTGGGCAAGAGTACTCTCTGCTGTATGTTTTCAGCTTCTCCTAAAAATTAAAATGCTGGGCCTGTTTGATATCAAGTAACTTCTTTAGGGAAGCAAAAAAATTTATCTGTGACTTCCAGAAAAACACCCTCATCTTATCCATGACCCTAGCTGAATGTTTTTGTGGGCTGCATGTAAGGTAGGATTTTGCTTGTCCTGGTGAAAGCAATTTCTGTGTGCATTGGGCTATTTTGGCAATCATTCCTTATGGCCTAACTTTCAGCTGATGTGGCATTGTGCCTAAGACGCAAGCTGCAAATCAGGACTTCCCTGGCTTGAGTTCTGCCTCTGCCATGAGCTCACCAGGAGGCTTTAGGCAAGCTATTCCTCTCAGCCTCAGTCTTGCCCATCTGCAATTTGGGAATATTAATACCTTCTTACCTTGCAGGATGCTTATAAGGGCAACATTAAAAAACCCATGTGAATTGACTTGCATGCTCAAAAAGAACTAAGCAAATGTTAAGAATAATAATATCTGTACTAATGAGGCCACTACTGCCATTCTGAAATTGCAGCTGAAATTGCCAGATTGTCAAAATGCCAGAACCTCACTGAGGTGTCAGTTTCTAAATGCGACTGCTGAGCTCAAGTGTACCAGTTCTTCCTTATCTCAGTTGTTCATCCATCTCAGCTTTGGGAATCTGGGTGCCTAACTTTGGAAACGAGGACATGAAATCCAACTTAAAAATAGGCCGAACCTACATTTTTTATTCTTTCTTCTGCTTCTGTTAAGCGAAACACAACAAAACCTTCTCCCTGTACTGCGGGCAAGAGAGCCACGTGTGACTGGCTTAAATAAAACATGGTTTCGTTGCTCAAAAGTTGTGCTCGTTGAAAAGGGAAGCATGTCAGTAAAAGCCTCTCCAAAACAAGCACCAGCCCTTGCGATGCAACACTGTGCCTTTAGAAATGGATAGTTCAGCTTCCCTTTGTGTATGGCATTGGGGTAACAAGGCACTTGAAAGTTCACCTTGGAATCCGTCTTGGCAGCAGTAAATTGGCCCTTCAAACTTGCATGTATGTGCATATAATATACAGGAGTAGACTATGTAATGCTTTCTGGAAGAGCTTGTGTGTGCACTGCCATTCCCAGGAGCCGCGTCCCATAAGCAGCGTGGCCTACTGCCCTTGGCCCTAATTTCTCAGCAGCAGCCGAAGCCACCAGCCCTCAGCTGATGGCTTCCTGGCCTCCTCCTGCCTGCCTGAGGCTACATTTTAACTACTGTAGCATTGGAACAGACTTTGCTCTAAGCTGTTCCATTAATATCTCAGGTGGACCTCATTCTTCTGCTCTGAGCAGCATGAAGGACAGTCCTTTTTTTGGACCAGAAATCAGGGCGGTTGGGGATAAGGTTGGGGTTTTGGCCAGGGTGACCTACTTAAACAGGGGGGGGGGGGGGGAGGGGTTGGTTTTGCTTTAAAACCCTGTAAGAAACCTAAAAGAAAATGTGTGCTTGGTATAGGTCCTCAGTCCATCCTGAGGTTGGCAAAGTTGCCTTCCTGTGTCTGCTTCCACTCTGTGTCCTCTCTTGCTCCTTGGCTTTGAAAATGAAGTTGGGTGTGATGAAGTAGAATTGTGGAGGAGAGGAGCGTGTTAGGCTGGAGTCTCTCTCACACACTGGTTTTCCACTCTCTTCTCCTCCACATTTCTACCCTGCTTTGTTCCCCTCTTTTGAAGGATTAGAGTTCTGGCTTCTTCGTGTTTGAAGGAGCAGGAGGCAGAGCAGCAGAGGCGGTGACTGATGCGTCACTGGGTAAGAAGGGACACCGTTCCCGCCGCAGGAAGGTTTGGGGTGACCCCTAAGCAGTGTGCACATGTTTGTGGCTTTATCAGTCTGTCCCAGGCCTTGGTGGCT
This sequence comes from Lerista edwardsae, assembly GCA_029204185.1. Lineage (NCBI taxonomy): Eukaryota > Metazoa > Chordata > Lepidosauria > Squamata > Scincidae > Lerista > Lerista edwardsae. The sequence continues at coordinate 4,740,463 of JAJKFI010000062.1, forward strand.
GCCAAAATGGACTATTTCTTGACTCAACGCCGCACGTGCTGAGAAACCTTAGCCGCTTTGCCTAAGTATTGTGCAGCATCCGTAGCAGAGGCAAAACTTGGGAGCGTGCATGTGGAAATCTCCAGGTCTGCAGCTGCGTATATGAACCTGGCTCCGCCTTCCTACCAGAGAGGTCTGTTGTTGGCGTCACCCGGCCTTCTCTTTAGTCACTTACCACTGAGGAGCTGGAGAGCGGCTTGATTGGGCTTGATCTTCTCAGTCTGATGGTAAGTGCAGTAGAAATGCGTCTAAGCTGAATAATTGATGCAGCCCCAAGCGTTGAGTGAGGCTCCTCATCTGAAATACGTACAGAGTGCTGCAGTGCAAAAAGTACTGCTAAATGTAGCGGCTGCTGAAACATTTGCAGATGAACTGGGGTCCACTGCCTGTCCGTTGAAGGCTCTTGTCCTCTGTGTATGTGTGTAAATAAAATCTCCTTCTCTGAGAGAAGTTGACTAATCTTCTTTTCCTGTGGTCATTGGAAACAGAGGGGTGTGTGGTGTACACTCAAGACTTGCAGCTTTGTGGTTGAGCCTTCATGGCTCTGGGTTGTCTGGTTCGAATCCTCATTGGTGAAAGTGCCCTACAATTCTCCATCTCCACCTGAGAGTGGGCCGCTTATCCTAGTCTTAAAGATTGGGAGGGGCTTGGCTCTTTTTTAAATAAACATATTTATTGATCACATATACATACATCAGCTCCAACTTCAGCCAAATGCATAGAAAAAACAAACACATACCTTGCATACAAACAATGTTGATGGTTTTTGATACAGTTCTGATAAACGCATGTTCTTTGTGGTTGGAGCTGCCTTAGGACATAAATAATGTGTTGCTCATTGGCAGGTGGCCAAATAAGGTTTCTTAGCCTGATGGCTTCCTGTGCCAGTAGATGGTGCTATTGTGTTCCTTGGTAGGACTTCCTTGAGATATATGCTAACTATATATTAATTCATAATCCGTGTCTTTTTAAAGCAACTGCACAAAACTTCATAGGAGGCCAGCCAGCATCCAAAACGTGTGTTAGAAAATAATCTCGGTAACTTGCTGTGTTAAAAGCGGACACCCATGCTAAGCTGGTTGTACACAGGGTGACAAAGAAGATGGTAGAGGCCACCCTCAAAAATGACTTTTAAGGTCATTGTCAAGGTCAGAGGTTATGGCATCGCATGGGAAAAGAGGCACAGCTTGGGAAATAATGAACCATTTTGAACATACTTGTACACCAAAATGAAGGCAAGAAGCTTAGTTACAGAATGGCAATGGACCCAATGTTCCCTCTGAGGTGCGTGGCTCTGCGCCTCCCAGCCGAGCTCTGTGCAGCGTGGAACTCTGCAACCCAGAAGTTTGGTTTAATGATGTCTTCGCCAAATGTCCATTGACTGCATCGCAATGCGTGGTGAAATCATGCAGCTGCCCAAAGGGTTTGTGCACCACCAAGGACCCCTTGAATGGAATGCTGAGTGAACCCCATCTTTAATGGGTGAATAAGGTCTCAAGTGCCAAACATGCAAACATATGGGCAGAAGGAGTGGCTTTTAGACTACAGTACCATTTTAACCATCCTGCATAGCTAATTCGAGCATGCAACTTTTTTGTTAGTCCAGTTTATTTCCTGTCATTTGGCATGTTCAGATTGGATTATGCCCACAAAGTTATGACTGAAAATAGGGGAGATAGCAGTATTCCTTAAATCAGATGCAAAGGGAAATAGCACAAATGGACTAACCCAAATATGGGCTGTATGCATAGAATCACACTCAGTAGTTATGTGAAGGTACAAGCTGCCCACCAAAAGAGGGAAAATTCTACCAAAAGCAGTAGTGTTTTGGGTGTTCTGTTTAAGGGCATTTAACAGATATAGGGATGCTTGCTACTGTTCTAAAGGAATGGCTATTGAGAGAGGTGGGATAGAAAAAAGTGTGAGAAGCATCAGAAAAAAAAAGTATTTGAAAAGTTGCTTCTTGTCTGTCCATAGAAATGCCTCCGATAAAGTCTTCCATGTTGTCCTCTGTTTGTTCCCTTGTCATAGTCCAGGGTTTCGGACCTCACAGTTAATTACTTTGATGGACTCTTGTGGCTCTGGGCTGCTGTCAAAAAAATGACTTGACTGCCTAACCATTGAAATAAATGCCAGTCTGCTTTCTGGTGCAGGTTGCGTCTCTGTGGAAAGGCATGCGTGCTACGTGCTGGTTTGGCAAGGGCCTATGAAGGCCCTAGATAAGGCTGCTTCTACCACTTTCATACTCACTTGAAGCGTGTTGATTTCTTAGTGACATCGTTTTAAAGTGGTCATGGCTGTCTTTCCTCCCTGTCTCTAGTGGCCCTGAACAAGGATCCACCTCTGTCGTCTTGAAAGATTACATCAGTACCTCCAATAGCGCAGGGGGATTTGTTCTTCAAAAATCACCGCACAAAGCCAGCACTCTAGTAAGTGCGTGTTAATTGAATAGGAAGGAAACAGGTGCTGAGTGGCCCAGAATTGCGTAGAATTGCTGAGAATCGTGCTGGAACAAAGAGTGCTGTAGCAAATTGGTTCTATGCGAAGTACTGTGTATGTTGATGGCACCATATAAATAAATGGGTTAATAATCTTAGCCCGGCCATGGCTGTCTGGAGCATGAGCCAGCATTGGAGAATATGTGATTGGGTGTAGTTTGGAGGTAGCCTAGCAACAGCCAAGGGCTTCCTTGTTGACCTTTCTAAGACCATGCCTTGGACTGTTTTGTGGGTCTCGCTGTACTGGCAGGGTATCCGGAACTACTTTTTGTGAGATATGAGCAATTAGGATGGCTCCCTCTTGGGGGTCTTTTGCTGGTTTTGTGTTTAGCAGAGATGCCCTGGGCAACTATTCACTACCATGAACTGTGGCTGTCTTCCTCACTCCACGTCTCACCTCTGCGATACATTATGCTCCACGACCTTATTTGGAGAGCATTTTGCTGTTCTGTGCTGTCTTGTGTGTATAACCTTCCGCACATCTGATATTGTTCCCAAACCTCCGTAACAAACATTTAGATCATTCGTACATCTTGGAACTTGACATATTTTCCATGCGAGAAAGTGAAGGGACTGAAATGACTGTAGACGAGAACCTGTCCGTAGGCAGAAAACCTCCTGTCATGAGTTGTTCAATGGTTGGAAAAAGAACAAAAATGGTATTTTTTTCTCTCTTTTAAAATTGTGGAAATTTTTTGCAGCTTCTTAAAAACATGCATTTGCTCAGTTTGTATGTTCCAAATTGAATATTTTGAGGCTTTGCCCAAATATTCCAGATTCTCTGCAATGAACAGCATGATGGCAGAAGGAGGTGTGGTAACAGAGCAGCATGATCAGAAGTGATGAGGGAGGGGGGAGAGGCATGCAGGGTGCCCCTCCCCCAGAACATTGGACCCACTTAAGACTTGTTATGTGGAAGTGAATGGAGATTCTCAGAGATCTAAGTCCTGGACACCATGCACTGTACATACTCATACACGGGTCAATCACATGGCTAAGTCGAGGGCACATTTTAAGCCAAAAATAATATGACCTATGGATAACAGAGGGTAAAACTTAAGCTGGGTATGAAATTTTTGAAAATGACTTACCAGTAATTGTTCTGCGGCAGCAACAAAAAGCTAGCCAAAAAAAGGAGCCATTTCACTTTCTTCTGAGGTAGCACAGAAATGGAGCTATTCTCCAAACAAGAAGGAAGAGAGATGAAGGTATTTATGGGAGTTGTAGGCTTTGTGGAATATAGTACAGCACTTTCATAGCAGCAGCCCTCATAACGACTACAATTCCCATAAGCGCCTTCACTTTTTTGCCTGTTCGGAGAAGAAGGGAAATGGCAAACCAATGGCTACTGGTTTGTTGTTTGTTGTTTGTTGATGTCTAAGAACAATTACTGGTAAGTGAAGTTGCCCTGTTTTTTTCTTAACCCCCCCCCCCGCTTTCTGCTTCTTAGCCCCGCCCCCTCTGCTTTATTAACAGTATTTACCTGTGTCAATTGATCCATGTTTTCACAGTCAATTTTCAGGCATAAATTTTTAGACTTATACATGAGTATATAGGGTAACTGAAGTCATGGCGGACTAGTCGCCTTTGGCTTTTGCTTTGATTAATAGAAGCACACATTGCTGTCCATAGGAATAAAAATCAGGTTTTGCCGCTTCTCATGGTTTTTGAGGTTTTGCCTTGCCTGCCCCCCGCCCGCCATGACACATGAAAGCAAAAATAGAACAAGACAGACAACGCAGACCCACCCATCATCCCCACTGCCATCAGCTACATATGAGCAATGCTGAACCCTCTATTTAAAAGCTGATGCTTTCCCCACCCTTTCCTCCCACAGTTTCAGAATTGCTGGTTTTGCTGGCTACTGCTGTGGTTCTCTGTTCTGATATGTTGACCAATATAAGAACATAAGAAATGCCCTGTTGGATCAGGCGACAGGCCCATCTAATGTAGCTTCTTGTATAGCACAGTGGCCCACCAGATGCTTCTGGGAGCGCACAAGACAACAAGAAACCTGCATCCTTTTGTGATTCCTTTGCAGTTGGCATTCTGAGGGTAGCGTGCAAACCAGGAGATTGCACGTACCCATCATGACTGTAACCTCTGATACTTTTCTATAGCAGTTGATTGGAATTGCAGTTTTCTGTCTTCCCAGGGATTGGTGCAGATTTAATCCATATCGGGCTGTTAATGGTGATTACCCCTAGTGCTGGCCAGCTGCACCATTTGAGAGGTACCTGCCATGGAGTTCACTCCAGGTGGCTCAGTTAAGTACTTGGGTCTTCGGTTCTGCTTCTGTGTACAGCAGGATGTTGCTTATTTGCATGTAACCATTGATGACCTCTACCTATGTGATGGTTGATGGATTTGCCCTGTCATAGCTGAGAACCCAGCATCCCTCAAGGTCTTAGACAATGATTTAATTATAATGGTTTAAATATCCCTTGCTGATTGAATGATTACCAGTTAACCTGATTAAATGCAGAAGTCTTAGTTCTAAACCTAATCTTAATCCTCCCAGTCTTCCACTTCCTTAGCAGACTATACTAATGTTATTGTCCTCAACTCTTCATTAAACCGAGGGACAACTGGGGTTTAGGACTGGGGTGCATGTCAGTTGCCCAAACTACTCGTTTGTTCCAGAGATTAACCAGGGCTTTGATAGAACAGCTAGAGGTGTCGACAGAGGACCCTTCAACAGTATTTGGGAAAATAATACCTCTGGGGATGAACAGTTTTAATTGGGCTCCTACAGCTGCAACTAGAAATCCTTCTAATCGGAAACTTTGGCAATGGGGTGAAAGATAATTGGTTTATCTATCAGTAACCAGGCAGATTAATTGCCCTTTATTTGGAGGCTAATGGGCATGCAATATCACTCATCCCCTGTGGGTTCAGAACCTGCATTTGGGGCCCAAGCTTGTTTCAGGGTTGAAGGATCAGTGCTAGTAAATAGAGCTATACCTGAAAAATCTACCCACAGCCACCCAGAAAACCAGTGAAGGACTGATGAGGAGGCAGTGAGCTCTTGAGGACCCATCAGGAGATGATGAGCTGCTGAATCTGCACTGGCTGAAGCTCTTCCAAGTCGCCATCAGTTTCTCATAATGTATAATGATTTTTGGAGGATGGAGCATATTGAATCTGACACCTTCCTTCCCTCTGCTTTCCTGTTCTGTTTGTCCTCCAGTCCTTTTGGCTCCTGAAGTCTCTAGGCATTTTTGGAAGCTGGGATCAGCCAGTGAAAACGTTTGTTCTGTGCTGCCATAACAACTGTCTCCATGGAGATAGCGATTCAACGAGGGAACTTTGGTGAAGTCTGTTTCGGCACCCTCCTTATCCTTGCTCCATTTCAGAACCCACCCATCCACCCTGCTGAGTGTTTTGTTTTTTGTGTTGGCAGCCAGCAGCAGAGCAGAGCTTCCAAACCAAAGTCTTCCAGTTTCCCCCACTTGGAATGGCATTATTGTGTGCTGTGGAATGAAGTGCTTATTAGCTAGGGCTCGACTTGATGCCTCATTTTAATGCATGCGTTCTGTGAATGCTCCCTTATTACAGCATCATGGGTTGCCGGAGGGAGAGGTGTGCGCGTGTGGATAAGCCTCAAGTTCTTCATTTGGATACCAAGAGTGGAAAAAGAGTGAGAGCCCCAACTGTGATAAAGCCAACTTTTCCAACTTGTGGAAAAAATACGGGGTTCGAAGGACCCCTCACTACTTCCCAACTTATTGCTTATAGGATTTGGCAGGACCCATTCTTTATGCCACTGGAAACTGTCCCGGCATCAGGATGCAAATGCTAGCTCTGAAGCCATGTGAGGAATGTGTCAATATTGGTGGTGGTCTCTGCCATTGACTTTAGCATGAGGACGCGCTAGCTAGAACCACTCTTAGGTGGTTGTTCCTAATTCCCCTGAGCGCTCCAGACACAGCACTGGTCTTCCCCTGGAATTTTTTCCTTGTTGGTTCCCTGGACTAACGTAATAATTAACTGCTTTGTGAGCTTGCATTGGAGAGCGGTATATAAATACGATTGATTGATTGATTGGTCCCAGTGGGTAAAATAATTCCTTTTTGGCAGTGTGTGTGAGGTGAAGGTCCTGATCCCTGCTGTGAAAGGGGAGGGGAATTAAGCTCCAAGGATACATGCCCTTGGAATGCATTTCTCTCCCCCCACCCTAAACTCCCCAGCCACATTAGCTGGCAGAATGGTAGCTCATTCCATCTTTGCTGCTGAAAGGTCTTAATATAAGGAACAAGGAGTGAAGAAGGTCTTGTCCGTGTAATCCAATTCCTCCATCCGCCCAGTGACCTTTTTGGTGGAAAGAGATGGCTTCTCTCCTTGCTGATGGAAAAAAATATCATTAGTCTTTTTGAAATTTTCCGAGTCCTTACCTTATCGAGCGGGTGCCTTGACCATCCCATGCTCCTTGATTGATTCCACACCTCATAGCAAGGTAGGCTACATCATGACCTAGCAAACGATAGCAGGCCTGGTTGGTAGCTTGTTGAGCAGCCAAATATCTCGCTTCCTTGACAACGCTTTGTCATTCTTTTTGCACCTGTGGAAATGGGCTGTGCAGTTGAAAATTAGGAAATTCGGCTTGGCAGCTTTAAAATGGCAGTCTTTGAAATTCTGTCATTTCTGCAAGTATCCTTTAACTGTTGAAGTAAGAACTTCTCCTTTAGTGGATTTTTTTTTCATGGTTGGACACTAGCAAATGTAAAATCAGCTTTTTAAAATGATTGATCGCTTTGAGACTTCTCTCTTCTAAGGAAAATGGGATGCCTTTTAAACGGTGGTGGCACCCCAAAAACAGCCTTCCTTGTCTCTAATCACATGAGTCTTTCACAAATAGATAACTCTATTTGAACTTGTACTGTAGCAGTTTAAAGCTGTAGTCCCTCAATATTTGCAGAGCTGCATCAGCCTAGTGAATGGATAAGGATGCTAGATGGTACCCTTGAAGAAATATACAACTGGTGAGAATCTGGGAAAGGGAACTTTCCAGCCCCCTGGACCAACCCTGGGGAAAGAGGCTGGTCGACCGCAGGAAACTCAGAGAGAGTATGGGGCCCACTCCTTCCGTTGACATATAACTTGTCTTGGAGCAAAGACTTGGAGCAAAGAACAACAAATTAGCCAGCGTATCTCATTTGTTGCAAACTTTCCATCCGTGGAATGTCTCCCGCTCGCATTGCCAGGGATCAAAAGTCATCCAGATTCACTGGGGGGTGAGATGGAGGTGCCTCTTGCATGCAACGGAGTCTCTCAAACCCATGTTTTATGAGATCCCCATGGTTGGCAGCCTCATTAAGAGAATTAATCTGGTTAATTTGTCTCTCCTCTTGTAGACAATATTAAGGCACCTCTAATTCTGTCACCCACCTGCAAAACAAGACGTGAGCTAATTTCCAAGTGCGGCGCACTGCACCCTGGTGTTGATTAAAACTTGCTAAATGGTCCATCTAATCCAAGCTGCAATTTGGAGTTATAGGAAACTTGGCTCATAACTTTTCATCATCATGGTTTTTCTACATTGATTAGTAGCCCTTTTATCCCTTGGGTAATTTTTGATATGACACGAGTCCAGATTTATGCTAGGATAGTTGTTGAAAATACTCCTAAATGTGAAATAAACATTGATGTTAGATCAGGCTTGAAGGCTTTTCTGCCTGACAACTTGTGTCATTGTCGCTGTATTTGGAAGCCTATCTAGGTCAAGGCAGTAAATATTTGTCCCAATCCATAACTGTTAAAGGGGAATACATGTATATATTTTGAAAGGTGCTTGGCAAGAGGGATATGGGAGTATGTGCAGTCCAAATCTGGTGCACAAGATCTCTTCTGCAGTGCTGGCCAAATCAGGAGGCTGACTGCTATGGTCTTCTCAGGCAGGGGTGTCTGCCACCCACCTCTGTCCATCTTGACCCCTTCCCCCCCTCCCACTCCCTGGAATTGAAAAAAGGGGAATGAACCAGAAGAAGGAGGGGAGCTAGGGTGTTAAAATGCTCTCTTTTCTTTCATGCTTCCTCTCTTGCTCTGTGCGCCTCTTCCTTTTCTACTAAAGATTGTGGGGGACGGGGTGGTGGTGGCCGGTGCATTGCTGGTTAATCAATGGTGATATTTGGTGTGCCTCCAGTGTCAGGAGGTCTTGGTCCAGCTGTACCTGTAGGGACTGTACAGATTCTGTTATATGAGCTTGTCTTCTCTTTCCTATAACAATGTTCAGCTTTGCAGCAAAGAGTTCTTGCAGTATTTAAGGAGGCTTGTAGACATAGAGCACCTGCAGCTGTCCTCCAGAACAGCGGTCTCCAAACTGGAGACGATTACACCACTTCAGGCATCCCCAGCATGACCAGCTTCTGCCGGGAACGTTCACAAAGACCCTGGTGGTCCATGAGGGTGGAGGGCTTGTTCTGCGAAAATGACATTCTGCCACTGAGTGGCAATTGGGCCAAGGAGACTGGGCGTCCAATTTCTGGTGTCTTAGAAAGGGCAGCACAGACTGACTGCCATTCTGTTCCTGTCCTCAGTTGCTGAGGTCATATGGCACCCTCTTCAGCATATTATATCTAAATAAGTAGAAGTAAATCCAGATGTTGTTAGACAATATTCAGGAGTGTCAAGTTTTGAATGGTTCATCGTGCACCATTGTCTTGCCTGGTCCCCATTCAAGCTTTTGTCTCTTGTTTTCCCACATTACTGAGAGTGACCAGAGCTACCCTTTGTGTTTTGTCTATTTTTAACCTTTTTCTTTGTCTGGTGGCTGCCAAAAGCCAGGCAGAATTGAGTGGGGGCTCAGTGTGATTGAGAGTCCTGAAAAGACTCAACCTTCTGAAGAGCAATGATGAGCTCTTTCTGATACTGGAGATTCCTCTTGTTTTGTTCCATCAAAGGAAGAATGCCAGTCCGCTATACCCCCATAAAACCCATGCAGGCCATTTTCAGTGCAACAGCAGTCAGCAGCTGGCACCCCTCAATTGGAGCTGGGAGATCTGCCAGCCTTATGGAAACTCATAGCTCAGTGGTAGAACCTGCACCCAAGAAAGTCCCAATGTCAATCCCTGGCATCTCCAGGTAGGACAGTAGACAATGCTGACCTTGATGGACGAGTGATCCAGTGCTTTATACGCATCTTCCCATATCCTTATAGATGGTTGTCAGCCTAGCATTGTGTGTCTGCTGTTTCATATTGCAGTTTTTTAGTTTGATTCCTTATCTTCTGAGATGACGCCTATGGCATTTGCAAAAGGTGACATAGAAATCTTTTAATTAAATAAACACTTTAACCACCTCCTCCCTCCTCTTCTTTTAGGACACAGGAGCAGTTCCAGGCAAATCCAGACAGTTACAATGGGGCTGTGCGAGAGAACTACTCCTGGTCTCAAGATTACAGTGACCTGGAGATCAGAGTGCCGGTGCCAAAACACATCATGAAAGGCAAACAGGTAATGAGCCCCACAGTTGTCAATTGGCCATGGAAGACACAGAGGTTCTCCTCCAGTTGTTTTGCCCCTGTGCCATTTTTCAGCATTTTGCCCTCTACCTGCCTAATTGCTGGGATGCTGGTCTGTGACTTGTCCCATGTTTGTCTGCAGACCTTCTGCCAAAAGCTTCTCCTAATTGTCTTTCGTTTGCAGCCTCGTGCTGCCATTAGGGTGTCTTGTATAAAAGACTTGTAGCATGGTGGTCTTCTTAACCCACCTCCCAGAGGCTCGGCTTCTGATCTGCCGACAAAATATTTTATGCATTCCCTCTTCCTTATAGACCTCTGCATAGTTGTACTAAATAGACCCACAGCCATAGTATTAGAAGGTAAATGGAGCATCGCTCAATGGGATGCAGCCATAGTTCAGTGATAGAGTCCCTCGTTGCATGCAGAAGGTCCCATTTTCAGTCCCTGGCAGCAACTCCAGGTAAGACTGGGAAAAATCTCTGTCTGAAACCTCTTCACACTGGTAGATCTTGAGCCCTTCCTTTCATCCCAGGGAAAAATGGCTGCATCAGCAATGGCAGGATTATGCTCTCTGCTCAGGGGAGGTCAGTTCCCTCCAAGAACATAGTGGCCTGTGAGTGGCCCAAGAGTCCAGCAAATGTTTCTTTTGAGACAATTATAATCTCAGCATTATTGTTCTGAGATGGCAAACTCTCTGCCGTTACTGTTTAAAGAACCTCGTTGGTTTTGAGCTGAATTTTCCTGGGGGATGCTGTTTACTGGAACTTCTTTTCTGCTCAGTGCCCTGGGACACTTGCCTCCTGGCGTGTGGGGCATTTTTAATTGTTGCTTGCTGGAGAAACTCCTTCGGCAAGCAAGATGGGTTTAAGCCAGAAAGGCAGACTCTGTTGCTGAAGTGTGTTACGGTAATGGATTCCATGTGGGCTTTCCTCCACCTGTGACTCGTAGTGAAAGAGGAGCTAGAATTTGGCAGATAGCCCACTTTGCTGTCCAATTTCCTGCTGGTGTCACCTTTGCCCTGAGCTACTGCGGTAGGAGTACTAGTGACCCTCATGTGATCAGCTTGTTATGGGGAAATACAGTATTTTTTTGTTTCTAGAGTGGTGGTTTGTTAGTACTCCATCCTTCCTTAGTAGAGATGTGAATCTCTTTTCTCCATGTCTGTTTAGTAGCTTATGCTTGGACAGGTCTGGCCCATTCATGAGGCTGAGCAAGGCCATTTGCTGGGGGGGGGGATCCCGATCCACTCTCGCCTTTCGGCACTGGCACATCACCCGGGGAGCCTGGGCTGCCCCTGTGCCCATAAAGCGCTTCCAGGTGACGGCAGCTTTTCCTCCTCCTTTCTCTGTTCCCTTGATTGGTTTCTTTTTTTTTCTGGGCAGCCCAGTGATGCAGTGTTGCTTTTATTTATTTATTCCAGCATTTGTCAACCTGTGATAGGCAGATCTCTCCTGCAGCCCTGCTAGTGAGGGGGAGGTTGCAGAGACATACACAGACGGTTGGACTGACTGGAAAAGTTGGAGCGGAGGCTTATTTTTACTTCCTGGATCAGAGAAGCAGAGAAAGAAGGGGGGGGAGTGCAGCAAGGAGCTTAGATTGACTGGAGATGGCATGCCTGTTGATTTAATAGGAGCCGAGTGAAGCCACCTGGGGTAGACAAAAATGGCTGACTCAGATCATCGCCTCCTCTTTCACCGCCGCTCCTAGTCGCACCCTTTGGCTGCAATTCCCTGGGCAGCTCCCTTGCAAAAAGATTCCTCTGCTCGTACTGTTTCGGACTGAATAAAAACAAAAACATACGAAAATAAAAACATGTGATGTGATAATGTTTCGTGTGGAAACATTATTTGTAACGTTATTACCCGTATGCAGAACACGCAGGCATGATTAAAAGGTTGAGATTAACTTTTAAACACATGAGGGAGATTTTTATTTGAGAATTCGCGGCAACCCTCCCTCACGGCGATGACCTGAGTCAGCCATTTTTGTCTACCCCAGGTGGCTTCAAGATGGTGACATCATGCCATCTCTAGTGAATTCTATCTCTATGGAGTGCAGTGATCCTGCGTGCTCCTGGTTCTCTTCCCCCACCCCCCAGCCTAAGTCTGGGACATAGTGCATCTTCCTTTTTCTTCCTGTGCATTCAGGGGCAGCTGATAGGGGCAGCTGACCTGGATACTCTTGGTCTTGTATGACCCTGTCAGTCTGAAGTGCCCCATGTAATGTCAGTACAACTGGCTGTTGCGGAAGCATTCACTAACATTATGGTATGGATGTTGGGGCAGGGGTAGGAGTTGATAGTACGGCTAACAATAGCTGCAGAACCAGAAGAGGGAGCACAAAATGCCCTCTTGTTTCCTGTTTAAGACAATGGGTAAAAATTCTTGGTATGTTAGGAGATGCAGACTTGCCTCCGTGCTGTGTACAGTACGTCCCACTTTTGCTGCGGCTATCCAGAGCTGGCACTATCAAAAAGACATTGCTCTTCTGAGGCATTTTGTTGTGGGGCTGCAGTGCAGAGAGTACGGCTAGGCATTAGCTTTATGTGAGATTTGTGTGATGGCTATAACCATGCATAGGCCCCCCCGTCAAGCAACCTGCACTCCTCCCAACCTCTGAATTGGGCTACATTAAATAGAGATGCATCTTATCCACTTGTCTTAGGGTGCAATCCTAACCAACTTTCCAGCACTGACATAGCTGGGTCAATGGGGTATGTTCTGCAGTGGAGCAGCAGTCACAGAGGCCTCCTCAAGGTAAGGGAATGTTTGTTCCCACACCTCAGAGTTGTATTGCCCTTACCCAGGTGCTGGAAAGTTGGTTAGGATTGTGCTCTTAAGAAGGACCCTGCCGGATCAGGCCCATTTGGGCCAGCGTCTTGTTTCCCACAGTGTGCTTCCAGGGATCCCACCAGCAGGGCATGAAGGCAGTTGTTCCTCTGCTGCTGGTATTCAGTGGCTTATTGAAGCCTCCATTAAAGACTGTGCTCCCCTTAGAATCATCCTTCCTTAAAGCCATCTAAGCTAGTATCCCTTGCTGCAGCTTGTGATAGAAAAATCTCATTGATTATACATTGTGTGAAAGAGTCCTTTAAAGTCTAGGAATGTTGGAAAGAATAGACCAAGCCGAAAGTTCACTTTGCTTCTCCCAAAAAGCAGACAGCAAGGAATTGGGGGTGGGGGTGATAGCAATGCTTCTATTTTTCACCCTTCAAAAGGGTTTTCCCTTCAATTCCTTTTTAATGAGCAGCGAGCATGCCTTCTGTCCCTAAAAGCCATAGTTTGATGACTGATGTAGTTGCTTTATGTTGTGTTCCGTCTCATTCTACTTTCCATTTCCTGACTGTAAATCCATCTGCCAGACAGCAACCCAGTTTCACTGAAGAAAGGCAAATCTTTGTAATCAGAAAACGGAGCTTGCATGCGCTGTTCTTTTTGTACTAATGCTTGGTACCCAAATCAAATTGCTTCAGTGCTAGTGATCTCATTTTCAGTCCTTGCTCTTCATTTTCAGTTTAGCGGTACGGTTTGGGTTATGGAAAGTGCGGTAGGATAGCAAGAGGTAATTGGGGCAAATGAGAAAGTTAATGTAACATTGGTGTTGAGAAGATTGATTAAAAAGAACAGCCCATGTCATGTCCCTCCTGAAATTCCTTCACTGGCTTCCTCTTCACGTTTTCTGTGAAGCCTTTGGCACCGTATCTATCCCAGCGTTTCCTAAACTGTGGGTCGGGACCAACCAGTGGGGCAGGACCTGATTGTTGGTGGGACTCACTCCCCTGCAACTCCTGAGGAGTTTGAGAACTGCTGGCTTAAATGCTCAAAAGCGACACTTTGCAAACTCCGTTATCCTTGATGCATGCCCACCGCATATTATGAGAGGTCCTCTGCTCTACACAGCCCTTCGAAAGCAAAAAGGAACATCCATTACAAAGGTAGTTTAACTTGTGGGGGTTTCAAGGTACCATCTCTGAGTAATTTTAAGAGTGTTCCCCTTGATTTTTTTTTTTTTTTTTGCTGAAGTTCCCTAATGGTGCAATCAACGATGTATGTCTTCTCAAAAATAAGGCTTGAGGATTTTAATGTCACTTGCACTTGTATGGATAGAATTGCAGTCTAAAAACATATTTTTTGTCCATATTGCATTCCACTTCTCAATGGGTGTGACCAAACCAAATCCTTCCCCCATCCTGCTTTGATGTCACTATTAGCCCAATCCTAACTAATGCTTATGTGGTCTCTGCTCATTAGGAGCTGGCTGGAGATCTCCTTGGCCTAAGGGCGTATTTTTATGCTTACCCAGCGTAACACTCCAGCCTGCCCAGTGGGGCTACTCGGATCTGTGCCACCGTCTCCTAAGATGATTCTCCTTGTGTTTTATAAATACTTGTATTAACTATATATATAGTATATACTTACATACGTATGTTTGTGTGTGCATATATACATAAAAAAATGTTGCTTCTTGGTTTAATAGCCTAGTAGTTTTTCTACTCCCTGCTTCTCCACCTATTCTTACACAAGCTATTCACCTAAAATGAGAATCTAGTGACAATTTACCTGTCAGGAGTCTTTTTATTTTCATGATTATGTTTTAGTTTTTAGGCATCTATCCAATGAAATCATGGCACAGCTTCTTATGAAAGTGGCTCTCCCCCCATCTGTTTACTTCCTAATCTGAGCCCATGAGTCACTAAACGCCACCTAAGTATTGGATAATGCAAGAACATTTCAAGGGAGAAAATTTGGAAAAACAAGCATGCCTTTACGAAAATAATCTGACCTTTACTTTAAGGACTTCCTTTGTTTTGTTTTTTTCTTCAAAATGAAGAGTGAATCTGAGGGATTGGTTTGTCAGGACCCTATCCCTTCCTGTGTCTACAATTTAGGATTACAGAGGCAGAATATACAGTTTCCTAAATACAGTTGCCTGCTTCAGGGATGCATCTTGGTTGTCTTTGAAACCAGTGGCTTACCTGTGCCAGGTATCTGACTGGCTCCACCATATGGTTCTGACTGTTGTCAACTAGGAAGCTAGCCTCCTGTAGAAGGAGTTGCTTCTAGTAAAACCATTTGGGTTTTTTTCTCCCCCAGAACACTGTATCTAAAGAACAGATCCCTGTTGGTTGGTTGTTTGCTTCCATTTTGTTTGCTTTCATTTTCCGCTCAGCTAAACCTAGGCTCGCCTTTGCAAGCTGCAGCTGTAAGAATGGATGTCCAGGTGTGCATGCTTCTTCCTGGTTGCAATGAATTGAAGCACATGCCACACAGCCTGACCTCCTCCTACAGAAACCCACAATCGGCCCACTATAGCAGCAGTCCTACAGTTTATAGCAGTGATTGTAGAACTGCTATAAACCAGTTGCTTATATGCATGCAAAAATTGGGCCAGTTGCTTACATGCATACAAAAGGGGGTGTTATGTAGTTTGGACCTCAAACCTGAGTTTTTATTTTTGTGTATTGTGAATATGAAATGATGTCATTGGGATATATAAAAATACAACAATACAGGCATATCTTCCCCTGTATTATTTATTTATTTATTTATTTAATTTGTATCCCGCTTTTCTGCCCCAAGGCACCCAAGGCGGCTTACAACAATAAAATACAATAAAATCACAATTAACAATTAAAAACAATAATTAAAAACATCAAAATAATTAAAATTTAAAACAAGCCCCGTGGATCCTAAAATATAGAGTCTAAAAAACCAACCAGCAGCCTATCAACAATTAAAAGCTTGTTGAAATAAAAAGGTCTTCAGCCCCCGCCGAAATATTAACAAAGAGGGAGCAGTTCTCAGTTCTAAGGGGAGGGTATTCCGAAGTCGGGGGGCCACCACCAAGAAGGCCCTATTCCTGGCCGCCATCCCCCTCACCTCTCCTGGTGGCTGCCCAGTCCAAAGGCCCCCCCCCCCCCGATGATCAAAGAGTACGGGCAGGATTGTATGGAAGGATTGTATGTATCTAGTATCCACAGTTTCAGTTATCCGCAGTTCAAAAATCCTCCCCCCCACATTGCACAAATTACTTATCTGCAAGTGTTTGCAAACCTCAGTTCTGCCTTCAGCCCCGCATTGTGATTGTATTTGGGGTCCTCTCCCCCCTCTCAAGAAAGAGATTTGAACAATGGAATGACCCTGTTTATTTCTTTGTCTGTTTTTCAGGTTTCTGTGGACATAGGCAATAGTTCACTTCGAGTGACCGTGCTGGAGGGAAGCGAGCAGCGTGTGCTCGTGGAAGGAACCCTCACTCACAAGATCAACACAGAAAGCTCTTTCTGGAGCCTGGAGCCAGGGAAGTGTATCCTAGTGAGTACTGCCTTCTCCAGTAACTCCATTTGAGCACGTGCGCAACATGCTTGGTCAAGGCATGCTTTTTCAAAAGCCTCAGTACACGAGATGCTTTGGCTTTCCAGGACAGATCCAGAAGTTTACCTGGAAACTGTAATAGCGGTATTGTTTCGCTCTGCAACCCAAATAGATGGTGCAGATCGTACCATCACTGTTGCTCCATTCTGCTCCTTGCACTATTCCTCATGCTTTAGTCTGCCTTCTTGCTGCTGTTTCTCCTGTCCTTGCTCTTGTCTGCTTCATTTCTGTGTTTTATTGTTTTGTTTTGTTTTTGCCCTGCTTTTTGTTTGCAGGCCTCAAAGCAGCATATAGAATAAAAACAGAAAATGGGTCTGGGGACCCAGTACGGATCACGTGTCCTCCCAGGACCCAATCCACCCCACCCTGTTCCCCCCTCCCCAACTCTTGCATCTTCACAATAATCCTGTGAGGTAGCAGGAGCTGCGGGGTAAGACAGCAAGAAGAGGCTGTGTAGGGTTCGGGTTTGATAAGGCAGTACCATTATTGGATTAGATCTGAGTCTTCTCTTGCATGGGCTTCGAAAGATTGCCTCACCCCCCCCCAAAAAAAAAATCAGGCTGTGCAAGCCTTTTGGTGTCACAACCCACAGGTTGAAGAACACTAGTTTTAGGTAACAACAATTTGCACATGCTCCTTTGTGCCAACATGAGAGGTGTTTTCCCCCTCTGATCATTTCCTCCTAAGATCTCTTTTAATGGAGGGGAGTCATTCAAGTATGTAGCAAGTTTAAATCTTGACTGCTTATGTTCAACAATCTCATCTCTTGTACTGCTTTTTAGAGCCGCATATGCAGCACTGTGGTCATTTTAGGGTCTGTAAACCCCCTCCCCCCCCATCTGAATGAGGTGCAAAGCATTGCAGTATTGGTGCATGGGGGGTGGGGCTTTTTATGCAATGCTATTTTTAGCCTGCAGCAGAGCATTGGCAAGAGACCCTCTGGTGTTCCAGTGATGTCATGCATTTATTCTTGGTAGCTGTTCAGGCATTCTTGTAGTGTGCTGGTAGTGTCGTGCCTTGCCCACTGAGCATGTGTCGGCGCACGCGTTCGGTTTGCAAATGATACCTCCTAGTCTGATAGGTGGTAACCCAGGGGTTGGCTTCAGATTTGGACTCCGCACTTCTGTGATTGCTGTAAGGGCTGTGAAAATTGGAAATGTAGTAAAATAGTTCAGCTGCATAGAGCTGCCTTGATAGGTATAGATTTTGGGGGAAGGTCGTTATTTTATGATGGAAAGCAATGTTGTTAAACTGGGCTGGTGCCTTCTAGAAATGCATGCCGTGACACAACGTGAGTGCAAATTGTCTGACTCCCAAAGCTCTTGCTTGTATTGCTTAAAAGAAGCGAGTAATATGAGGACAAGCATTTTCTGGATCTGGGCTATCCAATTCTCCTTTTTGCTTTTGTCCAACCCTGAGAGCGCAATCCTAAACTGGAGTTAGGCCGGTATAAACTAAGCCAGCAAAGTTTGGCCAGCACAAGGGCCACCGTAAAGCATGTTTGGACTACTCTCTGAGTCAGGGAGTATGGCTCATGTCTATGTGCTGGCCTCTCTGACTCCGTGAGTGGTCCAAACATACTTTACGGTGGCCCTTGTGCTGGCCAAACTTTGCTGGCTTAGTTTATGCCGGCCTAACTCAGCTTAGGATTGCGCCCTGAGTTAGCTACCCTTGGATTGCGCCCTGAGATGCCTGTAGGGGGCTACCATTGTCCTGGTTGGTAGAAGGCATGCCTTTTTGTTAACTGATTGCTGAACTATCAAAAAACAGTATTGGATAGACTTACAGGCTCCCAACTGATTAAAGTTTGGGAGTTGTCTCAGGCTGCAATCCTAAACAAACTTACCTGGGAGTAAGCTCTGTTGAACAACATGAGACTTGCGTCCGAGTAAACACGTATAGCAGTGGTTCTCAAACTTTTTAGCACCGGGACACACTTCTTAGAATGACAATCTGTCTGGGACCCACCAGAAGTGATGTCATGGCCGGAAGTGGTGTCATTGTGACGCCAGAGCCTGCTGCATGCCAGTGCTTGAGTGCCTGCGTGTGGCCATTGCTGCTCAGAATGGCTCTGACAGTGAGTGGGAGGGGCTACTTACACAGCGCATTGCAGCGCCTGCAGCACTTACAGTGCCACCCCCTGTAGCTACATCACTGCTCAGAAGCAGAGCAAATGGGGAGGTGCAGCCACTCCCTTTCTTGTTGCTGAAAAAAGAGCCGTTCTTCAAAAACTGCAGCGGGGGGAACAAGAGGTGCTTCTCCAACGTGCGGTCCTATATATGTCATATTTTGTGCCTGACCCTTCTCTATTACACTAGTTAGTGTGTCAAAGAGTGTGCTTAAAATAGATTCACAGGAGCTGCTTTTAGAAACCTGCGCTGGGTGTTGGGCACAAAAGCGTTCAGTAATGAGCTGCCTCGTTCTACCCCAGTCTGGGATCGATATGAAACTGGCATTCATGCATTTATTTACTTTATTTTACCTACAGGCATGCCCCGGCATCCAGAGTTTCAGTTATCCACGGATACTGGAACGCCTGTTAGAATGATAGGGGAACATTAAACAAATCTTTTTTTTTTTCCTTGTTGCAGCAAAAACACTGATGTTCCCATATCTTTAAAAAGGCATCCCCAGTATCCATGGTTTCAGGTTTCCACGGTGGGGTTCGGGTACCGGAGCATGCCTGTAATGCCTTTGTGCCAGTGCGCTCAAGGTGGTTTGCAATTTGAGAAAGACAGGCACTTTTGGTTCAGTAGTCACTGCTTGAGATGGGGGGAGGGGAAGGTGGTGGGACGTCTTGCTTCTATTCCACTTCCAGTCCAGTTGAGTTCATGGAGATCATGGCAGGATGTTCAATCCAAGTGGCGGGTGCTTCCAACCAGGTCATTGTGAAGAACCAGGCCATCTTTCTTCTCTTTAATTCAAGCCACAGTTTGTGGTTTGGGCTTGCCCCCTTCCCCCCCCCCCAAGCCAGGATTGTAAAACACAGTTTGAAGCTAGTTGGGCAAGCAAGCAATGCAACATAGTTCACCAGTGCAGATGCACCAGCACTCTATGGTTTGTGCTGAAGAAGGATTGGATTGGGGTGAGTGTCACAAGAAGGGAGGGTGGAGTGCGCAGGCACAAGGCTTATTCACGTAGGTCCAGACCGTGATTTGGCGTTGCGTCTAAACAGAACCATTTTACGTGTCAGTGGGGTCAATTACTGGCTTTGAACTTTAACCTGTTGCACTGCTGCATTGCCAACTTGTGTATACTCTGTGTGTGAGAGATATTCTAAATATGTTGTCTATGTTGGTTGTTGGCCAGCCTGATGGTCCCCTAAATGGGATGGAAACATGTGGAGCATAAACATTTTAAATACCTTTTGCTTTTAAAAGTGGGCTGTGGTTCAGCCTTTGGCCAGTACTTCACAGTATTACATTTTGGGGGCTACTGGTGACTTTCAGGGAAAGAGGAAAAACAAACTTGGGATACCTCTGCCAAGGCAGAAGAATCCTGCCCATAGGATTGACCTGCAAACATGCTCTGCTGTGGTGTGTAAATTATAGGGACGGCAGATGAAGGACAAGCGACGGCAACACACTTGAGGATTTAGTTTGCTTCCTTTGTTAACAGAGGGAATGGATTTTGAAAATGCCTTCCGCTTGTGGCCAGTGTCTGAATTTAACACATGGGTAGCCCAATCCTGTGGGAAGTGGTGGCGCTGCTGCTGGGCTTTCCGACTGGAAGGTTGGGAGTTCAAGACTGCGCGATGGAGTGAGCTCCCATTGCTTGTCCCAGCTCCTGCCAACCGAGCAGTTCAAAAGCACCTAAATGCAATAGGGACCACTTCGGTGGGAAGGGAACGGCGTTCTGTGCACTATGGCGTAGAGTCATGCCGGCCACACGACCACGGAAGCTTGTCCTCGGACAAAACGCCAGCTCTTTGGCTTAGAACGGGAGATGAGCACTGCCCCCTACAGTCGGTCATGATTAGACCATTCGGTCATGGGGAAACTTTTACCTTTTTAGCCTAACCTTGGCTGGCACAGGACTCCTGGTTTGATTTCAAGAGCTGCACAAAAGAAGGAGCTCCTTTGTTCATATGGTCCCCACCAATCAAACTGGAAGGCCTGCACTTCTGTGTCTGAAGAAACGACGCATGGAAATGCAGTAAGGGGGCAGGCGGTCCACCTCCTGCTCACTTCTAGCAGGCAGAAAGCGGATCACTGCGGGTTGCATCAGCGGCAGGCTGGAGGGAGGCGGCAGTGGTGGCAGTGGCAGACTTGGGGTGAAGTCTCCCCAGTCTGCCGCCCTCTCCCTCCCCTGCAATCTGCCGCTGGCACGCAACCTGCGTCACCTCGCCTAACTGGTAGGCCACCCCTGCACGCTTGCGGACGGCTGCCTCGCCACCGGTTTGGCTCACCCACGTTTTAAGCGGGTTGGTGTGGGTGGTGTATTTTTAACCAAATGAAGTTGTTCTTAAGGGATGCAAATGTGCCCTCGCCTCTGTATCTCACCTCCTTCTTCTTGCAGCATATGGAGTTGGTGACTTTTTGCTGTCTTCCAGGCAGCCGCCCAAAGAGTAGCGTTCGCTCCTTGCCAGACGACTCTTCCAAGCCCACTCTTCTTGTTACGGAACAGATTCTTGCATTTGTAGGTGCGCGCAGATCAAGCAGGGGTGGCAGCTAAAAGTGTCGCCCCCTTCCAGCCTCGTTCCCCGCCCACTCGTGTGCGCCTTAGTTTTCGCAGGGCTTCTTTCTGGGTTACTGAAATGTGAAATCGGGGCACGGAAGCGCCTCCCCCGCCGGGTGTACATGTGGAATTCGTCTAGGGGGAGGGGTTCAGTGAGGGTCCCAGGCTCAATCCCTGGTGCCTCCAGGTGCAATGGAAAACCCTGAAGAGCTGCTGCCAGCCTGTGCTGACAATGCTGACCTAGACAGGGCACAAGGGTCTGACTCGGCTGAAGGCAGCTTCTTACGAAGTTTCTCATAAGCAAGATGTCCCTTAATCAAAGTTTGATAGACCTTTTTCCTCCAAGAATTTGCCTAACACGTTTTTTTGAAAGCTCTTAAATGAGCATTGCATTGTTGTGTCATGAGGCATTGAGTTCCACAAGTTAATGCTGTGCTGTGTAGCACAATGCTTCGTTTTTGTCTTCCCACATACAGCAGTTTTGCAAACATTTGACCATGCCCCTTTCATTTCCTCTTTTCCCCCTGAACTGTAGAGCTGCACGTGCGTTGTCTTCTCTTCATATAGGAGCGGTGCTGCAAGCCCTTAATGCCCTTGGGTGCCCTTTTCCATCTTATCTCCAATTCTGCGATATCCTTTTTTAGGTGGCCCTGAAATGAGGAGGATCAGCTCACTGGGTGAAGCCTTGGGCCAAGTGGCTGCATGCATTCGGAGTTCAATAATAGCAGAACGGCTTGGCCTGCCGCCACCATAGCTTATGAATGCATTTTATGTATGCAGATTAATCAGGCCCGTGAATTTCTAGGCATTGCTGAACTAGGAATGATGTCACCAAGAGCCAATTGTAGCTCTTGATTTGTGTGTCAAGTCCTTGTTGTCTAGAACAGAGATCTTCAACCTTTTCCATGAGATGACCCAAATAAAATAAAGTGTGGGGCTGAGAACTCACTGCCAATCTGTCCCCCTCCTGGGATCCAGTCTGACCCCTGCCCCTTTTCCTCCTACCTTTTCACAACAACCCTGTGAAGTAGCAGCCTGAGTAGGGCTGGCCTTAGGAGCTGCAGGGACATGATAGCAAGAAGAGGCTGCACAGATTTATCAGGAACTCAGTTTTGATAAGGCAGCATCATTATTAGGTTGGATCCAAGCCCCCTCTTGCACAGGCCTTGGAGGGTTACCATGACCACCTCCCCAATGAAGTTTCATGACCCACAGGTTGAAAAACACTGGTCTAGAAGTTTGGCTGTGACGGAAAGGAAGTGCCACAACTGTGGTTCCTTCTCTGAAAAGGCCGTGGTCCTTTCATTGGTCCAGAACCTGCCCAGTGAATCTGCAGAAGAGGCAGGCCAGAGAGCAGAACCTGAGACTGCAGGGCAATGATGGCTGCAGAACTTCTGCTTCTTGGAAACACAAGACTTTCCGCAGATTATTTAACAGTGGGGGGTGATATAGCACAAACCTGACAGCAAAAGCAGCTTGTGATATAAGAAGCCTCATTGACTTCAGTGGTGCTTAGTCCGGGATTCACTTTCTGTGGATAACAATCCTGTCTCTCCTAGGTCATTCTTCTGTGGCCTGATTTCTGCTTCTCTCTCGTTCCCAGATTAACTTGGGTAAGGTGGGCGAATACTGGTGGAGTGCCATCTTGGAAGGCGAAGAGCAGATCGACATTGGTAAGATCAACAAGGAGCGTTCTATGGCAACAGTGGATGAAGAGGAGCATGCTGTGCTGGACAGGCTGTCCTTTGACTACCACCAGAAGCTCCAGGGCAAACCACAAAGCCATGAGATGGTGAGTTCCTCTGCCTTTGCTGGCAAGATGCTGGTGTCACTCCCGGGATTCTGCTTTGGTTTGCTTTGCTTGCTGCACCGTTTTCCGGGGCTCATCGTTGATGCGCTGCATGTTGAACACAGTCAGTTCAACACGCAAGTGTGCAGCACATAAACTTTGCTGGCCTAACAGTGCCGGCCTAACTCCAGTCTTGGCTGAGAGATGTGATAGGAATACTTCTAATACGAAAAATTGTGTTCAAGCCAAAATTCACACGCTTCCTTCAGTTATTGCCTCCGGAACGGATTGAGGGCAAACTCTCCTGCAGGCTGTGGCCCCTTCTTCTGCAGAGTGGCGAAAGAAACGCCGACTGCCCTGTGAGGAGGAAGAAAAAAAGAGCTTTTATGATTTTTATCATGATGTTTGTGGACTTCAGTCGACGAGACCTGCCTTGAGACTGAAAGCCAAAATCTCCAGAACCAAAAGACGTGCATTTAACTGCCTGGCCCAGAGGGAGAAGGCCAGTGACATCTCGGGATTAATCCCGCTGGTGGTCCTGTGCATGTTTGTCATAAATGTAACCCGACTATGTCATCCGTTTCAGAAAGTCCATGAGATGCTCAAGAAGGGCTGGGATGCTGAAGGTTCTCCGTTCCGAGGCCAGAAGTTCGACCCTTCCATGTTCAACATCTCTCCTGGGGCTGTGCACTTTTGATGGTGGTGGCAAGGTTGGGAGCATCGCCTGCAAGCTCGGAGCAGCGGAATGAAACACGCGCCACTGCCGGACCTCTTCTCCCCCCTCCTGCCAGAGACATCAGGCAGCTCTTTGTCCCTCCGTTGTTACCCAGGCTCGTTTGCAACATGACAGACTTAAAACGGCCTGCGTGTGGGTTTGGTTTTGGGGAGGGGGGGAACCAGAGGGAACTAAAATTGTGAGTGTGGGTGAGTCCTTCCCTCCAGCACCAGGTTGGTGCACTTGATGTGTGTGTGGGGGAAGCCTAGCGAAAATGCAGCATTATGTACTGTCACCACGGCAACCAGTGGCTGTTGGTAGCATTTCCTCTTTTCTCTCTTCTTCTTGTTTTAATGGTTTCAGTTGCTGCTTTGGGTGGGTGGGGGGAGGGGAGGAGAAGGCAATATTCTCCCTCTGTCTCCCTTCCAGGAATAGTTGCAGTTCATGGTGAAATTAAGGCAGCTTCTCTATTGCTTATTCGAAGCTGCATTTTGTCCCCGGTTCCAACATTCAGGGACTCTGATCTCTTAATGGCACCGGGCAGCACAGCCCTCTCGAAACAACTGACAGTCTGCAATCAGTGTCATTCAGCAGTCACCAAAATGTTAGGTTTGGTCTTCAAGGCCCTCGCGGTGTTGCAAGCTCAGCCTAATATCCCCAGCGGAGCCGGAACACAGGGTGACGCGGCAGCCGTGCCTCTCGAATCCCCGCCGGAAAGCTTTGACCCCCTCTGGCAGAGTCGTCCAAAATCCAGTTGACATGTGGTGCAGAGTGAGGTGGTGGGATTCTGTCCAGACTTGCAGGAGTGTGTGTGTGTGGGGGGGGGGGTCATGTTTCAAAATACTTTCCCCCATGCAAAGGCATGCAAGTAAACAAGCCCAGTGGAAGAAAAGCTTAGCACAGAGCTCTGCCCAACTGGCTGGTTGATTATATAGAGGATGCTTTTTGCATGGGATAAAATTCAAAACATGACTCTAGTATGGCTGGAGTTGATCAGCCTGGAAGTCTACCACCTTATTCCCCACTCTGTGTAATGTGTAGACTGGGTCTGAATATTCCCTTCATATTTTTGTACGGAGCATTCTGACATCCTGGAGTATAACTCTCTTCAGGGGTGTGTGTGTGTGTGTGTGTGTGTGTGTGTGTGTGTGTGTGTGTAAGTAAAAGAATGTACTGTTTTCCTTTCAGGTATTTATTTTTTCTTTTTTGTCACTCGCATTGGCTGACAAATGGATTTTGGGAAACGAATGTCTTTGCTTCTTTGGGGTTCTGAGTTCTTCCTCCGTCAAGGTGCGGTAAATCCTTGCAGAGAATCTGTACCTAGCCCTGTTCTGAGACTGCCCTAAATGCTCTCAAATGGGTTGGTAACATGGGTAAGGAGTTTTCTAGAATAGCCAAGTCCATCGATATGCACATTGCCCGTTTTCAGCCGCATAGTTGCAACAGGACTGCTGAAGGGGCTGTACAAGGCCTAAAAGATTTCTCTGCGCTGTCCTTTTCTGGAGAAGAGAATCAGCTTGGAGTGTATTGGGAGAGCTCAGGCTGGAGCTCAGTATTACCCCCACATAAGAGCGATGTGTATGACTGATTCCAAGGAAAACGGAGCCCTCGGAATAATACTCTCCAGGTCTTGCCGAAGATCTCTTGGCACCTGTAGCGCTATAACAGTGTTGCCCCCTTTGCATGGTGCCTTGCCTCACAAAATGCTGTCCCTCTTACCCAGTTGTCTGCCAGCCTCCTCCTGCTCTCCCTGGATTTGGAAAGAAAGAGAACTGAGTGGAAGTGCAGAGGAGAAGAGCGTGGCAGGCTAGAACAAGACATTCTAGCCCACCACTCTACTCCTCTGGACTTCTGGTCTGTTTCCCTCTTCCTTTCCAAATCCCAGGCAGCAGGAGAAGGAAGGGCAGAAGGAGGTGTCTGTCTGGTCAGCTTCTCCTCCATCCCTCACCCGAGGCAACAGCTTTGTGGGGATGGGTCAAGGCAGAGCTTGTTTAACTTTCCTCAAGGAAGAGGTTTTCTGATGTGCCTTTTGCACTCTGATCTCTGTCGTTGCTTGTCGGCTGTTACGTTAGATTCCAAAAATGGGGCACAGAACACACAAGAACCCTTGACTCCTCAGTCGGCAAACCTGGCCATTCCCGAATCTTCAGACAAGTCGAAAGCAAACTGGAAGACTGATAGGATTTCATCCTGCGTCTCTCACTGTGGATCCGTCAAGAAATTCGGTCATGACCAGCCAAGAGGGAAGATGGTGCCATTGTATGTAACAGGTGTGCGACTGACAGCTATTAAAACCCAAGCAAACAGAATGGTTGGCGTTCTTTTTCGATCCTCCAGCCCTCTAGCATGGTGTACCTCACAGTTGCTTGTGCCACCCTAGTTGGGAAAATAAGGACATGAGAAGCAGAGCATAATGTTTGAGCGTGCGTAGGCCTTGGAGAAAAATCCCATGGGATCTGAAACAGTTCTGCTTGCTTTGTTCACCGGACCGGCTGAACTGAGACGGCAGCAAGCATTTTACTGATGCAAACTAATTCTGTGGATCCTGGAAACTTGCTGCCCTTTCAGTAAAAGTTGGCTAAACTCCTACTTGCATCATTTTAGCTTCCACCTAGTTAGAGTGCTAGCTCACATAAGCTTCAGGTTGGCCTATGGCTGAAATGCAACTCTGAATCTGGTTTGGAGCGTGTGTATTCTTGGCTCAGCTCAGTTTCACAGGGAAAGAGATACTTCACTTCATCACCTAGGTGTCTTCTTTTTGAGGCATAAGATTAGCTTTGGTTCTTCCTTGCACACAAACATGATAAGAGTGTGAGCGTTGAGGTTTCCTCTACTTCATTCAGGGTTGGTTCTGGAGAGCTGGTTTGGCCATAAGACAAAATTGGGACATTTCCTAAGAGTTCAGGGGCCTGTTGCAAAAACGAAAACCGCTTGTGGTGCACAATCCACCAACGCACAAGGATAACTCCCGTGTTCTTAGCAGGGAGCTGCCAGCTCCCTGAAGAACTAGTTAGCACATTCCATGCCAGTGGGCAGCAGCTGCATTGCCACAAAAGCAGTCCTTGAAAGAGGCAAATGTTCAGCTGCGGTGTGGTGGGTGGGGCAGGCATTCCAGTCCCACACAAGAAGTGCACTGAGCTGCTTTCCAAGGGGCCTCTGCTGGCTTCTGAAACCAGTGGCATCAGCTGTTGCGGCGAATAGATTCTGCTTTACTATAGCTGTACATGAGTGACCGATTCTGAGAAAGGACCAAAAAGAGCCACCTGCTTGGGTGTGTCCAGTGATGTCATTCAGGGGGAATGGACCAGAACGGGCGTTCCGGATCCTAACGGGCTCCGTGGCTGGTTCCGGGTTCCCGACAAGTGCCAATCAAAAGTGAGTTCCTGTTCCTAAGTCATTCGAATGACACCACTGGGTGTGTCCTCATGCAGTACTCCCACCTCTTTTGGTTTCCTCCTCCTCCCTCTTTCTTTGGTTATAGTGAAGGCTTCTTTGGTGTCTAAAGCACCTAAAATCACTCGGCATGAGTCTTGGAGCTTTTCCAATGTAAGGTGGTCCAACACTGGCTGCCAAAATGCTGTCTCCTCCCTCCCATGCCCTTACAACATCAGCAAAGGTTACAGAAGTTGCCAAACAGGCCTCCGGCTCCATCACCACTTTGCACCCAGCTTGCAGATTATCGGTACACAGTTGGGGGGGGGGGGGGAGATGAGGAGGGCGTTGTGGCACTTTGAAGTCTTTCAAACATTTCCATGGAATGTTGGCATGGGGGGTGGTGTCCCTTTGCCAGGCGATCAGAGATGTCAGCTTCAGTGTTGCTTCACGATCCAGATAGTTCCTAGGCTATTTTGAGCTGCATCACTGTTTCAGGGTCTCAGAGGAAACTGCCTTCATACTGAACTAAACCATTGATCCATCTAGCTCAGGATGGTTGTCTGGCAGTGGCTTCTCTAGAGTTTCAGGCAGGACTTTTTCCCAGCCTTACACGGAGATACCAGAAATCGAATTTAGGACCTTCTGTGCACCAAATAGATGCCCTACTAGTGCCTCCATTGCTCCGTTATAATTGGTAAGTGGACCAAAACTGATTAGCATGCACCTAAATATTCCCTGCTGTGGTTCACCTCTCCCCTCTACTGTTTTCTAAAAATCAGCTAGGCAAGAATGTTAGAACTTCCGAAAGACCTGTGGTTGCACCCCAACTTTCTGAGAAATTGAGTGAGGTATATCTTTGACAGATGGCCAATGTACCATCGAAAGCCAGCGTACAATCACGTTCCGCTGTTTGAACAGATTATTATAATTGTGGGCTGTCACTTGATCAAATAATATAAATATTTGCTGATTAAGCCAATGAGTTCATTAGTTTGCATCAAGCTGCATAATCACAAACTTCTGTTTGAATAAGAGTAAGCATGCTTCTGGTTTTGTGTAATGCATATACGTTGCAGTAGGCATTGTTTTTTTAAAAAAAGAAGCATTTCCTCCTGATTGAAAGGAAAGGGCGAAAGCTTTGTGGAAGACAGCGCATGACATTTTCAGTTTTTGATCAGTACATTCTCATTTTTTGTAAACTTAAGAATGTGTTGCCAATCCAACAAGGAAGTAGGATAATTATAGTGGCTGCTTTTCATTAATGAATTGATTAAATAGTATTAACAAACTCAAGGTGTTCCCAGTCAACTGGTAGTGTTTCTCTTTAAACAAAGCCCGCCCCCCATCTGAAATCCTAAAGATCAGCTGATGCTTCTGAGCTAGTTAGACTCTTACAAGGCAGCTTCATATGTCACTTGGTAACAGTTCTTGGACCTGTGAGGGGACTGGCTTATTCAGACAAGCCAAATGAGACCTTCTGGGCAAGCGGAGTGCCAAGGCTTGCCAGCTGCCACCTCCACCATGATATAGAAATGCTTTATACTAAATCAGCGTGTCTAAACATTTATCCCCTGCTGTACCACTTCAAACAGTTCACCTCGTGGAAATACAGACATGCCCTGGTATCTGCTGGGGTTCAGTTCCGAATCCACCCAGACTCCTGAAACCTGTTTTCAGAGAATCTGTTTGAGAGATACTTACAATCTATATTCCCTCATGCTTTGTGGATGGATTTCTGTTATTACATTAGCCATGGGCTATCAGCACAAAAGCAGCCACATAAATCGGTACACGGCTGATCATAAACCAAGCAGCAAGAAAACAGCAGATATTCCAGTAAATACACATGTGAGGCTAAAAGACTCTGCAACATTATTCCGAGCCTACGTTTCATGGTTGCATTATTTGAATGATGTGATTCCCGCTATTGCAGGACCCTAATGGAAGACGAACATTACCATTTTCTTGGCTTAATGCTGGTTTTATTGTCGTGAATGTTCCCAAAAAACCCTGGAGGAAAATGCTGAGAACTGTGTTAATGATCCCTGACCTTCTTGCACAAGACTTCCTAAGCGTTCCTCAGAGGGAGAAAAATGGTATGTGATAAGGTTAAGTGTGACACCTCTGTGGTGCTTTAGGGAAGGGTCAGTGTGGCATGCCTTTAGCCTTTTCCAAAGGGTTGCAAGATGCATCCCTGATCTGCATCTCTGAAAGCTGTCACTTTTTTCTTGGTGTTTTTGCTTTAGTATAAAACATTCCTACCGCACAGTACTTAAAACATTGTATTATAATTTTTAAAAACCCTACAAATTATGTATTGTAAAAAACCCCAACGTATCTCAAAATCACTGAGCAAACGATGCTTGCAGTTTCAGCTTTTATGAAACTTTCATCTCAGCCCTGGCTGGCTGCCAAAGCCTGCCAAAATCTTCATGCTCTTCATGTCCCATCAGCAAGAATAGGAATAGTTTTCTAACGCCGTGATAGAGCCCCTGTGCTTTGTGTGCAGAAGGCTGCATGCCTAGAATCTCCTGTAAAATGGATCATGCTCTGGATAGCATAAGAGGGATTGCTCCTAGGCAGAGAATTCCACATCATTGGCACCACCACCAAAAAGGGTCGGTTGAACCTTTGTTACCTTCACCTCCTGGGAGGGACAGGCTCCAAAGCACAGTTGCATAGCTGACCTGTGAGCCTAGGAAGGACATATAGAAGTTGACTTTCCTTAGGGTACCAAACAGAGGAGTGTTTCTCAAACTGTGGGTCAGGACTCATTTGATAGGTCAGGACCTGATGTCCGGTGGATCACAGAAAGCTGGGAGCTGCCATCTTAAAGTTGCCGACCTTACTCTTGCTCTATTCCTCTTGTGAGTGTTAACAGTTTGAACTTCTATGTGAGTTTTTTATTATTATTAGTTCAAAACAAAGGTGTGTTTTAGTTTGGTGTCTTTATATCATATTTTGTCCTGAACTTGCTTTCTGTCAGGGATGTTTCCTGGTTGTTGAATGGCTGCACTCCAAAAATGCCAGTTTGCATTCCAGGAGTGCCATTTGATGATGTCACAATGATGTCGCTTCTTGCTTGATGATGTCACTTCTGGCCATGACATCATGTCCAGGTTAACGACATCACTTCTGGTGCCTCCTGACATGAGTTCCATTCTGAAATGTGGGTCCTGGTGCTAAAAGGTTTGAGAGCCACTGAAATAGCATGTTGGAAATCAGACTAACAGCCCCTTGTTCCATAAAGTGTACTGTTTACTTGCTGGAGGACAAGCGAATGGGAGTGGGGAAGATGCATTGCGAGACCAAGAAAGGAAGTGTTGCAATGGCTCTCCCTTCTCCCAGGAAGGATCTCCCTCCTTGGTGGGGTTGTGAAGGAAGCCCCCTTACCCGAGAGGGAAGGTGTAATGAATGAGTAGATGCCCAGGCAAGGATTTCGGAATAGTCAAGCCTTCCACACTTCAAGTCAGGTTCTACCCAGCTGCACTGTTACCTCCCCGAAAACCAAGTGATAATTCCTCTCTGGTTAGTCAGAACAAAAATATCTGTCAGCAACTTGCAGCCCCCACAACCGCCCACGGTGCCCATGGCAACAGCAGCACCAAGCAGGCATGGGCAGGGATGCTGGGGAGGGGGGCTGTGTTTGCTCTGGCTCGAAGGGGCTCTGCTGCTCAGAGGGATTGGGCATCCTCTGGCCTCTCTCCTGCCTGCCTCTTGCCAAGGTCCAACGGGCTGCAGCACCTTCCTTCGCGCTGTTCCTCTGCCAGCTTCACTGAACACAGTGACATTAACCTCCCATTTACTGCCCTTCTGCTGCGTCTGGGGCTCCACCACCAAGGGACCCTTCGGCCGAGCTGCCTCATTCCATCGTCCGTCTTCTCCATCTTTTTTCGGAGCATCCTTTTAAAACTGGCGCAAAGGCCAGCGATGCATGTGCTCCCTGCGAGAGCATGAGGAATGAGCATGAGGTGCCCAGGCCAGGAGGGTGGGTGGGTGGGCAGGCACTGCCTTTGGCCTCCCGGCGACCAGAGTTTGCTTCCCTGCGGAGTGGCTTGGCCTGTTTGCATGCAGCCGGCTGAACTCTTGACACGGGGAGCACCTGGTACGAGTTCATCTGCTCTGTGCTTGCAGCAGCTGTGATCTGGGGGAGGTGCTTGCCCGCCAGGCCTGCTGTCTCGGTGGCGGCAGAATGCAAGTGGCCCTTCTCTCCAGCATCCCGGCTGTTTTTGGGTGTGTGTGGCCTCAGCTGGCCTTTGGCTCTACTCCAACCCCGCCAAGCCTCGCGGTCGAGGTGGTGTGTGCCCAACCCTGCTGCCTCTGTGGCTTCTCCCCACTCCTCAGTTCCCTGGATTTGAAATGCTGGGCTAGAGCAGGGGTGTCAGGCTCATGCCATACAGGCCAAATAGCGATGCCTGCTAGAAGTGGAAGTGATGTCATGCTGGCAGTGATGTCATGAAGCAGGAAGTGATGCCATTAATTAGTTCATGCCCAGAAAAAAAAAGCAATTTTTTTTTTCTCAGCTCACAATTTGATCCTATTTTCAAGATATGGAAGAGCCCAATTGGTGTGCAGGCTGCCCTTTTGATGGTGATACCCCAGCGCTGCTCAGCAGCTGATGGTGGTGTTGGGAGATGTGTTGGCAAATTCTCCACCTAGCTGTGTAGAGGCAGCACCGTTTGTCAAGAGCCTTCTCAACACGTCCAGAGAAGGTTCAGTTGCATGGGAGTTGGTGCCATTGAGCCCACTGGGACTTGCGTCTGAGGAGACGTGTGTAGGATTGCGTGGTCCGAGGCTTTAATGCAACAAACTTCGATGTTCCCTGTCTGCAAGGGGGGCGGGTAATCTGGTCTTTCAGGCTTGTTACACAGAACCCAGGCAGGAAGGACATGTACTGTAATTAAAAAATAGATTATGCGCACTCATGCCCTCGTACCTCCTAAGTGCGTGGCTGGCGGTTTGGTGCCGACAGGTGGGTGGAGGAGCATTCTCAGCTGTCAGCATGCAACTATGCGACTTGGACTGTGCGAGATGCATTAACATGCTCATCGCAAACCAATAGCCGGAACCCGTGCAATGCCCATGTCCTGCTGCCCCTACCCAGGAGACGGTCCCATGGAGAACTCCCACAGGCCGTTCTGTCCTGGACCGACCAGCAAAGACAAGACACGGGCTGGAGCGCTGGAGTCAGCAGACGAACCCATCAGAGCTTGGCCCATGGTTGGGTTTCTGCCTGTTGGAAGAGAGACCCTGTGCCTAGAGTGACTGACAGGTGTGGTGCAGCATAGAAAGGAGAGGTTGCAACTAAACCATCACCAAAGGGAGGGGGCAGCGCAGAGACTCAAGCTGGCTGTGAATGGGAGGAAAGGGGCGGTGGGCCTTACACTGCCTGGCCTCTGGATTCTTCCAGGTGAAGGATGGCAAGGCGGGCAGGTGCCAAGGGCTGGGGTTCCTCCCGCTTAGAATGGCCTCCCCAGCGATGCTGCCATAGCTGCTCACACAAAGCCCAGGGTGCCACGGAAGGCCGTCAGCCCCCCCCCCCCAGGTGGCTTTTGAGCAAGCCAGGCGCAAGAGAGGGCCGTGGGTGGGCACGCCGGCTTGACAGGGCCCCCGTGAACGCTGGCCTCCGGGGGGTGGTCCCGTGGGCTGAAGCGGAGGCGAGGGGCGGTGGAGCGGCTGGGCGGGCAGCGCAGGGGCTCCGAGGGCGCTGCAGCAGGCCGGGAGAGGCCGGGGCGGGACCTGCACGTGGGGAACGGGCCGGCGCGGCACGTGGCCGCGTGGAGACCGCAGGAGCTGACCCGCGCCCAGGCTGAGCAGAGCACTGCAGGCGGAGCGAGCCCACCTCCCTCTCGGCGCTCCCTCCCTCCGCCCCTCTGCCGGTGGCGAGGTGGCCCGGGGGCGGCTGGTGCGTGGCAGAGTCGCCCGCCCTCCCCGGAGGCTGCCTGCCGGCGCCCCTCCCCTGGCAGCTCTCCCGGGCTCTGCCCAGTGCCGGGATCGCTCCGCGCCAGGCGCTCTCGCTCGCTTTGCAGGGACGCTCTGCGCGCAGCCGGCAGCGGGCTGGGCGTCTCTTGCCCCCGATCGGAGCCTCGCCTCGCCTCGCCTCGCCCCCTCCTCCTCCTCCTCCCGCTGCCAGCTCGCCCGCCCGCCCCTCCTTCCCCCGCTGCCAGCCGGAGCCGACGCCGGAGCGGAGCCCGGGCGGCTCATTGCGGAGCGAAGCTGCGGCCACGATGGCAACGACCGTGACCTGCACCCGCTTCACCGACGAGTACCAGCTGTACGAGGAAATTGGCAAGTAAGGAGCCGGCGCCGCGCCTCGCTCGGGGGCCGTTGGGGGGCACGGAAGGGGGGGCAGCCGGGGGCGCTCCTTGCCCCCCCCCGGCAGAGGCCGCCTTAGCGCTGCGCCGGGGCCGGACGCCCCCGGCTGCGGGGGAGGGGCAGCAGCCCAGCCCTGCCTCCGAGCGGGCCGCCTCCGGGGCTGGCGTTGGGGGGCCCGGCCCGGCCCGGCGAGGGGCTGCTGGGGAGGCTCACCCGCGCTGCGCAGCCGTGACGCACGTTGCAGAGCCCGGCCCGGCAGGCGGAAGGTGGGAGCGGGCGGGCGAGGGGAGCGCGCTCGCTGGGCACTGCCGCCGCCGCGGAGGGGTCCCCCGCTCCGGCCCAGCCGCGCGCCTCCTTCCGCCGTCCCCGGCGCGCCGCCCGAGCCCTTGCGCAACGACGCCCGCCCCGTCGGGGGTTTATTCTCGGGCGCCGACGGGGAGGCTGCAGCTGCGGCTCGAGTGGCGCTGCCCGCCGCCGGTCCCAGCCCTCCACTGCAGTGGCGGCGGCTGCTCTCGCTCGCCCGGGAGCCGGAGCGTGCGTCTCGCTCGGCTCCCGGGCGCGCACGGCCAGCACGTGGGGAGGCGCCCGCCCGCCTTTTCGGCCTCGGCCCGGGACGGAGCCCGGGACCCCGCGCGCGCCTCCTCCGCGGCAAGCCAGCGCGCGGCTGGGCGCACCCCCCCCCCGTGCCCGGGCGTCGAGGAGTGCGTGGGCTACGCGGGGGGGGCACCTCGGCGAGCCGCTCGCTTGGCTCCCCGCGGCGAAGCGGGGGTGGCTGGCAGCGCGTCTGGGGCGAGGGGGCGGCAGGCCGCTCCTCTCTGGTGGGGAGGGGCGACCTCTCCAGGAATTAGTGGGCGTTGTGTGTATTGGGCGGGGGGGGGAGCTGGTCATTGTACGTGTCACAGGCCAAATAACCAAGGTAAACTGTTGCCTCGGCTATGTGTCAGCGCCTTGGGGGGCGATTGCGTAATAGCGGGGAGGGGTCGAGAGGCCGCTTCCCCCCCCCCTTTTTGTAGAGGTGCAGAGGCACAGGCCACCTTGGGAGCTTTAGCGCTCTCTCCAAGTGCACTGGGCCTGGTTGTGGTTAATCACTAGCTGGAGACTCTGCACATGCTCAGAGTACTCCCCTCTCCAGCCAACCTGAGGGGAGGGGGAGGAACAAGTAGGGGCTGGCTGGAGAGCGGGGTCACAGCAGACACCCTGGTCTCTTATGAAGCTCAGGGAAGGGGGAGAGGGGCTGGGTGTGTCACAGGTCAGCCCTCCTGAATGCTTCTCCAAGAAATGTGCTGGGGTGGTGGTGGTGGTGGTGGAATTCGCACTCCAGGCCTGCCGGTTCACACATGTGCGGCATTCAGTCTTCTCAATCCCAAACTAGAGCGGTGTGAGATTTCCTTTGTTTCCTGCTGGCGAACAGCACTTAAATGCAGGCATTGCTTCAGGGAGATGGAATATGCCATCCCCTGAGCAGCTTTTGCTGGGAAGCAGGTGGATCCTTGCTGGCTGAAGCCTCTGGTTAAGTGCATAGGCAAAACTGGCTTATACTGGGCTGAAAAGATCTCCAGGCTGCCTTGTGGGAAGGGGGCCCTGAGACGACCCCTTAAACATTCCAGAAAGCAATAGCAAAACGAATGGATACATACCACCCATTGATAGAACAGATGAAGCCGGAACAGGAATGGCTCTGCTAATCAAATGGCTGAAGACGTTCACAGGCAGCCTGAGCAAAACAAGAAATTCTTAACTGCTTGCAAAGGAGTGGGCAGTCTAAGGGAGGAAGAGTATGGTAATCAGAGGGCCATTGTAAAAGTGCTGCCTAACATCCTCATCAGCTGTATGTGTGTGTGTGTTTCTGAAATGAAATGGCATCAAGTGATGACTGCAGTGTGCAGGGCATCAGGTGATGACTGCGGGGTGGATATGGCTGGTGGGGAAGGTGACGGTGCCAGGTGTGTGAAGGGACCCTCAGACATGGAACTGGCCTCTGTAGCTGTGCCGCGAAAGCTAGCTTGAGCTTCTGAAAGTTGCAGGGCAAGCCTGGGATGGCATGTGGCTAAAGATCACCTGTGGATTGCTGCAGCCAAAGTGGCTCTTACGGTGCGCAAGAGCAGGCTGGGAGAAACGCAGAGAGGGAGCCCTGAGTTTGGATGCCTAAACCTGTTTCCTGGCTCAACCCCGGGGCACGTTATCCCACAAGCATGTTCAGAATCTCTCCACATTTTTACCACTGGCATAGCAACGGCCAGCCACAGGCAGCAGGGGCTGGTGAGAGGAGCTCTCAGGGCTGGTTGATTCTGATTTTCAAACCGATACGAGCCCTGGTCTGTGGGGGGACGCATAAGGGACTGCAAGAAGGCTGGTTCTGTCAGAGGCTTGCAAGGTTTGCCTTAGCAATCAGGGACGGCAACTCCTTAGCTATGCTGAATTCGTTGATTGGGTCATGTGATCCATCTGTCTTGATTAAGACCTGTGCTGGTGTTCAGTCTCATTCTGCACTCTGCTTTCTGTTAAGAATGTTCTCCAAGGTAGATGGGATAGTTTGGTGGTGGTGGTGATGGGGGCCTTCTCTGGCCCTTCTGCCCATCAACAGGCTACAACTCTGTTTAGCAGTGGAAGGGAAGCCTTGTGACTTTTGAGTCCATCCCAGACCTGCTTTCCTTCATCATCTCTGCTGTGAGTCGCCTGCTCCCTCTTCCTTCTCTGAGTTGATGTCTGCATTGACTTGACTTGCTTGAGGTTGGGTTTGTTTTGAAAGCACCCTTGTGTTTTTTTTTGGGGGGGGGGAACTTGCCTGCTGTGAGCTGCTTTGGTGCCACTTTCAGTTCACTCATTGAAAACAAACCCAACTGGCTTTGGAGAATGGGGTGCTCTTGGGAAAATGGGTGCTCATGGGAGAATTTATCCTTAGTATAAATTCTATTCCTGCAGGGCAGTCCAGGTCTAGCTGTTTCATTGCAGTACAAAACATTGCAATCAGAGCAGGTCAAAGGCAGGGTTGCCAGATGCAAACTGGGACAGAGTGCCTCTACCTTTAATCATTGCATAGAGGAGGGAATTTGGGAAGGTGCAGCTTTTGAAATGCTTCCATGGTGAGCTGCATCTGCCCCAGATTCCCTCTTCTATACAATGGTTAAAGGTAGAGGCACCCTGTCCCAGTTTGCCTCTGGTAACCCTGCTCAAGGATCTTCTGGTGCTTGGAGCATTTTGTCAGGTGCTGTCCCTGTGACCCAGTGGCATCCTCTCCTCCTCAATTTGCTACCTGGATTCACAAAAGGTGGTGGTGAAAGAAGTATGTTGTTCAGTCGCTAAGTCGTGTCCGACTCTTCGCGACCCCATGGACCACAGCACGCCAGGCCTCCCTGTCCTCCACTAGCTTCCAGAGTTTGCCCAATTTCATGTTCATCGCTTCGGGGACACTGTCTAACCATCTCATCCTCTGCCACCCCCTTCTCCTTTTGCCTTCCATCTTTCCCAGCATGAGGGTCTTTTCTAAAGAGTCCTCTCTTCTCACAAGGTGGCCAAAGTCTTTGAGCTTCAGCTTTAGGATTTGTCCTTACAGGGAGCAATCAGGCTTGACTTCCTGGAGGATTGCCCGATTGGCTCTCCTTGCAGTCCAGAGGACTCTCAAGAGTCTTCTCCAACACCATAATTTGAAAGCATCTATTCTTCGGCGCTCTGCCTTTCGTATGGTCCAGCTCTCACAGCTCTCAAAGAAGTATGGATGAGTGCAACGTGTTGGGCCAAAGTGTGTCCCGTTCACATTCGTCTTCATCCCCTTGGCTCCCCACTTCCACGATCACATCCAGAAGGGTAGCCGTGCCTGATGCACTGTACATAACACACCAAACCTGTGCCAGTGGCTCTGTCTATTGCAACACACACACAAAAAGTGTTCTGCAGCATCATAAAGGCTTAATATGCACCGGGAAGCAGTCATTGCCCACTACTATCCAGGGCATAGCATCAAACTTCATCCTTGCAAGAGCAGTTCTGCAGTCACTGTTTCAGCCTTGCCCTGTCGCTTAAATCAGTCCCCCTGCTCCCCTGGATGATTTTGCTGTGATGGCCTCCAAGACCCAGCTAGGGGGGTTAGGACATCTGCACTTGTAGGGCTTTTAGCTATATCTTCTGTCGAATTCAGCATCCCAGGTGAATATCTTTAGAGTGCTGCATTCCCAGCCAAAGAAAAAAGCCCCTTTTCCAAGCCAAGAATAACTTTCAGGTTTCTGTGTGTTCTCTCGCTGGCAGGGACTAGGGGACGTTTGTGATTCATATGGACACAGCAGGCTATAAGCTGGGAAGGGCTGTAACTCAAGGGAAGAACACAATATCTTCCTTGCAGGATGTCTGTGGTTCACTCTAGATCTTCAGCCCTGGAGAGTCCACAACATGGACAGTGCTGAGCAGGCTGACCCAGTGGGCCTGACTCAGGAGAAGACCCTAAATGTTTCTAAATGCAAGTGACAGCGGCTGCCGCACGGTGCTGTCTGCATTGCTCGATGGACGTGAAGGGGAAGATGTTGTGGGTGCACAACACTCAGGCGTTTATAATTTAGCACTTAAAAGTTTTCACCCAAAAGGCTGTTCATTGTGCGTTGCTGTTGGGAGCTTGATTAATGTCACCAGAAGCCACAAGGCATTCTGGGATTCATTGTGCCCCAGAATGCTTTGCAACTTCTTGGTAGCGCTGGTGCATGGCCCACTTCACTGGTCCCACTGCTGCTTGTCATGTCCCAGAAGGCCTTGTGGCTTTGCGTTCTGGAGTGCTACCCAGAAGCTGTGCAATGTGGCTGACAGTGGAAGTGATGTTTTATTCATTCATTTCCAACCAGGAGTGCCCTGGTATCCACTGATTTGGTATCCACGGTTTCAGTTATCCACAGATACCACAGATACCGAGAAGCCTATTAAAAAGATGGGGGAACATTAAACAAATCTCCTTTTTTACCTTGTTGCAGCAAAACCACTGGTGTTCCCAGGGATGTCATCCGGGCGCGCCAGGAACCGGAACACCCGGATGATTGGCAGCCCTCCGCCCCTATGGCGGAGGCCAGCCATGCCTCCCTGCGCCTGGAATTGCTCCATTTCAGAGTGATTCGGACGCACGGGAGGGAGGGCGGGCCTAGGGCCCGGGACCGTCTGCGGAACAAGCGGAACACCGTACCGGCCCATTCCGCCCGGATGCCACCGCTGGATGTTCCCCTATCTTTAAAACAGTGTTCCCAGTATCCAAGGTTTCAGGTATCAATGCTGGGGTCCAGATGCAATATTTACTTTCTAAAATACGTAATCCTTTTTGTTTGTTTGTTTGTTTGTTTTCCCGTAAAAAGAGTATTTTAAAAACCTAAATTTTGCCTTATCTGAGAGTTCCCCTAGAACAAGACTTTGTATATTGTATATTTTACAGATTTTTGTGGGCCAAAAAAAAAAAAAAGTTTTATAAATGAATGAATGAAATTTGAATGAATGAATCCAGTTTTACTTGGATTTTTTTTTGGAGTCGGCATGGTATGATTCAGAACAAAAGAGAAATGTGACATTTACAAAGAAACAATACCATGCTTCAACTGGAAAATGATATGTGATGAGCAAAAATGTCAAATATTTTAAGTTGCTGCAGGCCAGATACAATCGTGTGGCAGGCTGGATTTGGCCCCCAGGCTGTAGTTTGGAGACCCCTGCTCTAGATTGTCGTCATGGTGACTAGTGGGGTGGACTTGCCTGGAAGTGGTAGTGGATATGTCACAGTATAATATCCTTTTCATGCATGGAGTCCATCAGAAATTCTTCAAGTACTTGGGGAAGTGGTTTGTGCTCCGATCCAATAATTCCTTCTTCTGTGTGGCGTTCCCTTTTCTTCCTAACTTAAGCCCTAGAAAGACTCTTTCAAGATGACCTTCTGTTTTCCAAAAGTCCTGCTATGAAGTAACAAGTCCTACTGATATTAGCGGGATTGAGCCATAGAGTTGGAAGGGACCTACAAGGTCATCTAGTCCAACCAATGACTCCCAAGGAAGCATGCACAGAATTGAACTGCACCTTGAGTGGTTTCATGCTGGTCTTCTTGTCGCCCTACACTGGCTGTGTCCTTTCTCTGCTTTGTTGGTGCTTTTTAGGAGATCTGGGAATTTGAAAGCTGATCAGAGCTGGGTTGGGTTTCTTTAAAGAACCTCTGTTGTTGAGAGGGAAATCTGCCTCCTTTTCTCAAAGTGGTTTGTGCTAATATAGCGCCCAGGACATGATCCAGTGGAAGTTAAACTCTTCGAAGTTCGGTTGATTGCAGAGGAAGTAGCTTAAGTACTTTGTAGTCTTACCAATGATAATCTTAAGTGTATGTGTGTTAATGTTGGCAGTATTGATCCTGTAGCATAGAGTAGCTTACTTTGAGAACAGGTGTTGCAGAGTAGCTGTGCTATTGTAAGGGATTACTCAGAAGTACGTCAGCGGGGCTTTCATTCATGAGAATATGTATCCAATTGCAGCCTGGGAGCACAATCCTAACCTTGAGTGAGGCCAGCACTGTTAGGCCAGCAAAGTTTGGCCGGCACAGGGGACACCGTAAAGTATGTTTGGACCACTCTTGGAGCCAGGGAGGATGGCATACATCTATATGCTGGCTGCTCTGAGAGTGGTCCAAACATACTTTGCAGTGTCCCTTGTGCCAGCCAAACTTTACTGGCCTAACTGTGCTGGCC
Source organism: Lerista edwardsae (assembly GCA_029204185.1). NCBI lineage: Eukaryota > Metazoa > Chordata > Lepidosauria > Squamata > Scincidae > Lerista > Lerista edwardsae. The sequence continues at coordinate 4,780,390 of JAJKFI010000062.1, forward strand.
TAACTCCAGGTTAGGATTGCCCCCTGAGTCAGAGCTTTGCATCAGGACTTCCCTGATTAGGATCTTGCTGGAACTCACTAGATAGCCTTAGGCAAGCCACTCCCTCTTGGCCTCAGCCTTCCCCAGCTGCAGTATGGGGATAATCACAGTCTTACCAGACTCTGATAAGGACTGCATCAAGACAATACACGTGATATGTTTTGCCCAGTCAAAAAAGGTAAAGGTTTCCCCACAACCAAATGGTCTAGTCGTGACCGACTGTAGGGGGCAGTGCTCGTCTCCGTTTCAAAGCCTGTAGAGCCGGCGTTTTGTCCAAGGACAAGCTTCCATGGTCATGTGGCCAGCATGACCCTACGCCGTAGCACATGGAACGCCGTTACCTTCCCCCCGAAGTGGTCCCAATTTTCTAGTTGCATTTAGGTGCAGGTCCAGTCAAAGCACTATACAAAAGCCAAGTGTTAGTAAATATTCTGTAGAGAGGCCATTGCCAAAGTTCAGCTGGCAACTCAGATGGTTCAGAGTCATATAACTTTACTGTTATTGTTTGCCTGTAAACCGCTTTGTAAACTTTGTGTTGAAAAGCGGTATATAAATACAATTGATTGATTGATAGGAATTGGGAAGTGGATGTTGTAACTGTGTTTTCCATACTGTATAATTGAATTAATGGAGTAGGAAAGTTTGAGAATGCTCCAGATTTTTTTATCTGAAACTTTTTTCAGATAAAACAACAAATTTTTTTATTTGAACGCAGGCGGCAGGTGGATCATAGCAATACTGTTCTCAGCATTTGTTTCGCGCCTCCAGAGTGAGCCACTTCATGGATATTGCCTTGATGTTGCCATTGCACCACCCTTGTAATTATCCCCATATCCCAGATGGGGAAGACTGAGGCTTGAGGGAACAGCTTGCCTAAGGATAACGACTGAGTTCACGGCCAAGGCCGTTGGGATTCTCAGTGCAGTTACTCAGCCACTATGCTTCGCCACCTTTCAGCTTTGGGGAAGGTTAAGACCCAGGGCAGAGGCGGTCAAATGTTTGCTTGGAAAAACTGGGACCCCCCAGCGCTTTCTGCCTGGAAGCCAGCTGCACGGAAATCCGTCGGACTCATTTCCCTGTAAATATGCAAAGAATCCATCGATCATAGCGACAGATGAGGCTGCAACATTGCGTGTTGCGATGACTGCTTGAGGCTTGTGTCCTACCACTTTCCTTTGTGTGTGGGGGAGATGATATAAAGCACCCTTGGCACCCGGCGAGGCCTTTTCTCTCTGTGTTTTTTTCCTCCCTTCCTATTTTTGAAAAATGCAATTTGAACAGGGATGGCAGGCTTCTTCTTCGTCTCCCTGGATGCCATGTTATGCAAGCTTCCTAATGGCATATTTTCACATATGTATAGTACGTCTTCCCTCCTCCATATATAAACATGGGGATGGGACGGGATAAATTTGGCTGTCTTGACAGCGGTGCCTGGAATAGCAAGGACTGTAGAATCTCTCTGGCTGCAAAGGGAGACAAGGCTGCGATCCTATACACACCAAGAGGGGAGGAAGTCCCATTGAACTTGGTGTGGCTGACTTCTGAGTAGACATACCTCGGATGGTACTGTGTGGCATGCTCAGAATTGAGAAGTATCCAGGTTACAGGGTCAATATGTGGGTTTTTCCTTAGAGCAGTGATGTTCAAACTGTGGTTCAGGCCCCACTTGGTGGGTCACGGCATGATGCCAGGTGGGTCGCGGAGAGCTAGGAGCAACTTGGAAGTTGCAGACCTTACTCTTGCTATATTCCTTTTGTGAGAGTTAACAGTTTATATTTTCAAGTGAGTTTTTTAAAAAAATGTTTTCATTTCAGTGCTTTTACATCATATTTTGTCCTAATCCTGCTTTCTGTCAGGGATGTTTTGTGGTTGTACAATTGCTACAGTCCAGGAATGCCAATTTGCATTTAAGGAGTGTCGTTTGTTGCTTAAATGACAGCACTTCCTCCTTGATGATACTTCCTGCCATGATATCACTTCTTGGTTAATGACATCACTTCCGGTGGGTCCCAATATGAGTGCCATTCTAAAAAGTGGGTCCTGGTCTAAAATGTTTGAGAACCGCTGCCCTTCAGGCTATGTGTATAAGGTGTATATGAAACCGAAATGAATTTTGTGTTTAGACTTGGGCCCCATCTCCAAAGTGGGTCCTGGTGCTAAAAAGTTTGAGAACTACTGGTGTAGACATTTTTAACTTACTGTACTGGTTTAATTGCAAAGTCATTACAGTTTTTTAAAATTAGTGCTACTTTTTTAAAAGGCGGAAAGCAGAATATCAGTAACTTAAATAAACGCATGAATATGATGTTCAGGCCGACGTGAGCTTTGCGTATTATGGTGGTGACGATGGGTGGCAGGTTCCTGTAGAGCACTCTTGGGGTTGTTATTGCATCTTTTTGCTGTCTGTCGTCTCTTCTTGATCTGCGGCAATCGTAACTCACACTGGCTCACAGTGACCTGGAGTAATTAGTGGAACAGTGGAGTCTCTGGGCTGTGTTCTCCTGTATTAGCTACTGATTTGGCACACTCCAGCAGGTTGTGCGTAATGAGAAAAATAGATATTGTGTGTGTCCAAGATCCGCAGTCGGGAAACATGTGCTTCTGCCCTGAGCTCACTAGGCAAGTCTGATCTTAGGCAAGCAAGCCACTCTTCTCAACCTCAGTCTTTCCATCTTTAATATGGGGATTTCAAATAGGAAGTGGAAACCGTTTCCAAGCCCTCTCTTGCACAGGCTTTGAATGGTTTCTGTGACCCCCCCCCCCACAAATGAGGCATTGCAACCCCATTGGGATCATAACCCACAGTTTGAAGAACACTGGACTAGAGTATGGCTGGAGGAGTGCGCTGTCTGCAGTGGTGTGTGCGGAATTAGCAAGTGTCTGTTGCTGCTATGAACCTGGTGTGTCTGAAGCATGCAGGATTTGCGGGGGGGGGGCATTATTGCATCTAGGGTAAGAAAGAGAAGGCTGGCTAAGATGCAGAGGCTCAGCTGCGATGATAGAGATGAGAGCAAGAGAAGGGTGAAGGTGGAGAGAAAGGCACACTGTGTGTTTGGTGCAATATGGGAAAGGGAAGATATAGGGGATGCGGGCATCAAAATATACCTGTCTTTGGTCTGCCGAGAAGAGTCCAGGCGAAGGCTGCCAGGAGAACCGAGGAACTCCAGGCACCGAGCCAAGTTTCTGGGGAAGCTCGGCTGCAAGCCAAAGGTAGATCTGGAGAAGGATGCTTCACCTTTGGCCCAAGTGGTCCAAGGAGGCACAGCCCAATTCTGGAGCAGAGACCAGGCGCGAGGCCTAGAATCGGAGACCCTGCATGTCTCTGGGCAGCTTTTCTGAATTTTAGTTATACGACGGGGGAGAGGCTTGGGCACAGCCTCGGTGACGTCGCCTCCGAGTCCCAGCTTGAAGGTAGCATTTGGTGAAGGTATGATGAATGGATGAAGATAAGCAGAGAAGGGGCTCACAGGCAGCCCGGCTTAAATGCGGAAGGCTTTGCTGCTGTCAAAAGGAAAACGTAGCATTGCATCTGTCCGCGTGGCGTCTAGAGCAGTGGTTCCCAAACTGTGGATCAGGATCCATAAGTGGGGTTGCAGCCCAGTTCCATGTGGGTCACAAAGCACCTACAGCAGCCATATTGAAAAGATGGGAAGATGGGATCAGAGGCGGATCTAAGGGGGGGGGGGGCAAATCTGTAAGTTTTGCAAGAAGCCTTACCCTGTCATGTAAATCCCTCCTCTCCCTTGCTGCTGTAGCCAGTAAGCAACGCCAAGATGTTGCTGTTCCCTGTGAGGATTGGCTAGAACAGTGCAGGAGAGGAGTGATTTCCACTGCAAAGTGAGGCTTCTTGCAAAACTTACAGATTTGCCCCCCCCCTTAGATCCGCCTCTGGATGGGATGCTGGAAAGGGGGAGGGCTGTGTGGTTGTTTTGCTTGTGCCAAGGTTGTAAATGGGCTTTTTTCTTTCTGATTCGCTTTGCTCTTGGAAAATGGCTGAGAAATGACCCAACTTGTTGCTGCTTTCTCAGGAAAGCAGCAGGCTCTGGCCTCACAAGGACGGCACTTCCAGCCATGACACCACTTCCGGTGAGTCCTGGACAGATGGTCATTCTAAAAAGTGGGTCCCGGTGCTAAAACGTTTGAGAACCGTTGGTCTGGAGGGGCATTGTCCTAGTCCTTTGTGGGCTCTGTTCATGTAGGAGTGTGAGAGAAGCAGCCAAGCTTGAAAAGAGCCTTTCTCAAGTGGTTTATTCCCCTCCTTCCTGCATGAGGTGTGAGCAGAGGGGGAGAAAGAATGAGCAACGCCAGCCCCATTCGGCAGCCCAGCCCAAAATGCTCGGATGTCCTGAAGTGCAGAATCCGGCAGACAGCTGGCTGCTGGGCTCATGCAAGCAACGGTACCCATTCCCCGAAGATGGCACATTCTGTTCTGCCCATCCCATCTCGAGGAAGATGTGGACCCAGATACCGTTTTAACAGTGAAGGATATGAATGGTGATGAAGCTGGAAGAGAGGCTCCTTTTCTTAGAGCCAGGGATGGTCTGCTGAGAGGGAGCACAGCGCAAATATAAAGAGATGGAAGGCAGAAGAAAACTGGGAAGGCTGCTAGTTTCTATCTTAGTCTGTGAACAGATGGGGACTGACGCGAAAGGAATCGCACCTTTTTACCCCCATTTTTAACAGTGAGCGTATTTAATCATTGAGGCTTTTTAGAGGGATGTAATGCATTCACAGTTTTTTTTTTTAAATTGAGAGGTAGAATTGAAATCCTAATCACGTTTGATAGTGGGTAAAAAACTAGAGATACCTATGTTGATCCATAAGAAAAAAAGTAAAAGCTGCATTTAGATAATACCAGGATAGGGACCAATCGAAGAGTGGCAGCATCCTGAACAAGCTTTTGAGTTCTTCAGGACTCCTTGTCAGGCTAGATGTTACTGTACCATGATAAAGTCACCGCCAGCTTAGCTTTTTTTCATTTTTTTTCATTCAAACTAGAAAGCAGTACACAGAGCAAATAGATTTGCTTTCAGTCCTTGTGATTATGGAGATTAAAATGGGAGCAGCCCATAATCCACGCAGTTAGGTTTGCCGGAATCACTGAGGGCCTTGAATGAAGAAGCTGTAGAAATATCCCAACCTGAAACCAGCTTCTGGCAGTTCATGGTCTTTAGCTTCTCAAAAGTGGGGAACCTGTATAACCTGGCTTATCCCCTCTGATCATTGGAGAGAGTTTTCTTACAGGTGCTATTGCTTATGGAGATAGGAAGGGCAGCAGTAAGAAACGGGGTCTTTTTGGTAGTGGCACCAACCGTATGGAACTCCCTTTTAGTTTATGAACTGCTTTGAGGCTTTCCGGAAGGCCCTAAAGGCGTCTCTTTTCAGATTAGCTTTCTGAGTTCATGGCTTAAAAAAAATACTGGACATCTGGTTTTTATCTCCACTCTGATTAGATTTTATAGGCTTAGCCTTTCTTAAGAGGTGACTCCTTCTGGTTTTGTGTTTTATTGCACTTTTTAAGGTTTTCATGTTTGCGGATAATTTAATGTAAAACTGTTTTTGAATGGGGCTTTGTGGTTTTGTAAACCGCTTTGGCTGCCCTTTTGTAAAGTGGGATACAAAATTGCATGAATAACCCCTCAGAGCCTTGCCTGTCATATGGGACCCACTTTCTGGCACTCTCTTGGCACGGCAGAAAGCAAGCTGGCACACTGCTGGCAAGTGGCACATGTGCACCAGCGTTGTATCTGTATCTGGGGATGGGTTCGGGAATGGATTCCCGCGGATACCGAGTGCCAGCCTGTACTGAGGTTTCTGGCTGCTGGTGGCCCTTGAAAGCTGCAGCAGACCCAATGTTGGCAGCCCTTGGGACAATAGCCTGGCAGTGAGTGACAATTGCAGGGGGGTTCCCCTCCATTGGGCTGCAGATATAGGAATGGGGGTAAGGTCTATGGGGCAGGAGCAAGAGGATAACGAAAGAGTAGCGTTCGGTTGTGCATGAACTCCACCCTGGAGTTAACAGCACTCGTGCTATAGCCACGGAAATTAGACCTCCAGATCCTTCATTTATACATGCCAGTTCCTTGGAGCACTGATTTCTAATTTGCAATAAACAGTCTTTTTTGGAGCGTCGGTCATCTCCCTCAAGCCTTTAGATGAGTCTGTTTTTATCTCAGACCCCCTTCTTTTGGCTGCCGTGCCCTTGCAGCCACGCCAGGAAGACCTGCTGGGAGGTGCCAGCCTTCCTCTAAGTCTGTGCTGTGCCAGCTTCGTGGCAGATGGCTGCTCTATTAATCCTCCCTTTGGATTTCCTTTGCCTCTCTGTGAAAAGGGGGCAGCTGTTGAGCCGAGCATTTCTCTTCCGTGAAACTGGTACCTCTGCAATTCCTTCCTTCGGTGCAGTGGCGTAGCTAATGGAAGTGTCACTCAGTGCAGAGTGCAAAATGTTGCCCCCAAAATGACATCACAACAGGAAGTGATATCACAGTTGTATTTTTGTTTTCTGGGTTTTTTTTTGGCCATAACTGTTTGTTGTATTGCATTCTGCGTTAAATTACCTTTCCAATGATGCATGATGGTATTATTAATATATATCCAGGTTTTTTACCATTTTGGGCACTAGTGTCATGCTCAGTTTGTTGCCCCCCTAAAGCTTGTTGCCCAGAGCAATTGCACCCCCCTGCACTTCTTTAGCTACACCCCTGCTTTGGAGCTTATTGCCTTTTTTTTTCTTTTTGTGGCCTTTGGAGCTGTGGTTTTAAAGCCCCAAGGGATTCCAACCAGGAGTTAGAAGTTGAGGCTTTTGGAGTATGATCAGTGGTGTCATCTAAATGATTTAACAACAGGTACTCACTTTTGATTGGCACGTGTCGGGACCCGCCCACCAGAAGTGACATCATAAGCCGGAAGTGATGTCGTGGCAGGAAGTGACATGAAAAAAGCCCTTTTTGAGGCCTCAGACAATTTTAAACTGACCCAACAGTTGCAACAGTATTCCACAGCACCCCCAGAACATGTTAAGGAGGCCTGGCATCATGTTAAAGTGACCCAACAGTTCCAAAACCCCAGAGCAGCTCATTTTTCAGTGGCAAGGCAAGGCTCCGCTCGCTGCCTTCCTGGCTTTGAGAACGTGCAGGCAACTCAAACGTGCAGGAAATTCAAACGTTGCAGGGGGCGGAGTCAATGAGTGGGTGGGTGAATGGGTGGGGCCAGCTGTAATCCTAGAAACCGGTACTCGCTTACCCCTGCGTATCCCCTGCATTACATCACTGAGTATGATCTTATGTAGACTCTGTTCATGCTGGAAAACCTTGCACCTTTTAATACTTCTGCAATGTTCAGTGAGAGATGGTTTGAATATGCTTCCTTGAACCCTCATCTTTCTTGATCTGTGGGTGGAAATATATTGGAGACTAGGGGAAGGTTGATGCTAGAGCAGCATTAGTCAATATTTGTCCCCTGTGGTACCATTTTGCACGGGCCATTCATTAGAAGTGCTACAGGAAGTAACTGGCGATGATGGGGGTCACCAGTTACTTCCAGATTGGCCCAGATGCAACGTGGCAAACTGGTAAGAGGTTCAGGAAGGGGGGGGGGGGCTTTTCGAGCATCTGAAAAGCGCACGCTGGCGCTCTGCCTGTTGAGCTGAGCATCCTATTGCAAAGTATGTTTGGACCACTCTCGTGCACCCTCCCCCCTGACTTCGAGAGTGGTCCAAACGCGCTTTACGGTGGCCCTTGTGCCGGCAAAACTTTGCTGGCCTAACTAAACTGTGCTGGCCTAACTCCAGGTTAGGATTGTGCTCTTAGTTGTGTGAGCGTCATCAAGTTGGCCACTGGTTTGTTTTTTTTCTGTTGGTTCCTGATTTGTTGGGTGACTTGTACTGTTATATAAATAAAGTTTATGGGGGTGACACCAACCCTCGTGATGCCACTACGTTTAGGTTGTGCATGTGATATTATAATTCTGTACGAACTGGTGCGGGAGGAGGTCCGTCAGGGTGTGTGTGACATGCTGACCTCCTGGCGACGCAAGCCCTAGTGATGCCACTGGTTGCAGAGGAGAAGAAGGAGCAGGGGAACGTGCAGAGCGCTTAGGGATGGAGGAGAGCAGCGCAACCACTGGCTGGATTGGAAGCCCTTTCTAGGATGCTGCTGGCTTGCAAAGGAAGCAGCCCCGATCCTGCAGTGAATTATGCATTCCGAACACTCCGCTCCGGAATCGACTGCAGCAGCTTCCACGGCTCTGAATTTGAAATGAACTACTCGAGCCGGGCTTTTCCCGAGCGCAATTCAAATGCTGGGCTCATTTGGAGGGGAGCTGCTGACTCCTAAATGGTTTCTGGGTAGCCTCGTTCATCTGCATGGAGAAGGCTGGGAGCGTTATGCTTGAGTTGACTCTTGATGAGATGCTAATGCCGCTGGAACTCCCCCCCCCCATGAATGCTTGTACAGGTATGCCCCAGTATCCGCTGGAGTTCCGTGCTGGATCCCCTCTGTGGATACCCAAAACCGCGGATAGTGGGGACGCCTTTTGAAAGATAGGGGAACATCAGTGGTTTTGCTGCAACAAGGTAAAAAAAATGATATTTGTTTAATGTTTCCCTGTCTTTTTAATAGGCGTCCATTTTTAACTGAAACCGTGGCTACTGAATCGGTGGCTACCAGGGCACACCTGTATTCTGCAATCACCTGTTTTTTTAAAATGGTTTGCTTGTTCAAAACGTCTGATGAGTAGGCTAAAAGTGAGTACGGCTTCAATCCTAGGCACATTTTCCTTTGAATAAGCTCTGCAGAAAACAGCAGACACACTTCTGATTAAATGTATACAATCAATCAATCAATCAATCAACAGGTACTTATATACCGCTTTTCCACACGAAGTTCACAAAGCGGTTTACAGGCAAATAGTAATAATAATAAAATTAAATGGCTCCCTGTCCCAAAGGGCTCACAATCTAAAAGAAGGCAGACCACCAGCAACAGCCACTAGAAAGACTGCGCAGGGGTGAAGAGGGATAATTACTCTCCCCCTGCTAAATATAAGAGAAACACCACTTGGAAAAGTGCCTCTTGCCCAGTTAGCAGGGGTAAATACAGCAGCGATTTTTTACAATTTTTTTCCTCCTGGCACATTGACCTCTATGGTCTTCTCTATGGTCTTCTCCTCATGTGATGTCACTTCCAGCTTCCGGTAGACTCGACTCTGCTTCTAGGGCAACTGTCTGTAGTAATGAATTGTGGCAAAAGTGGCAGGTAATTTGTTTGCAAGCATGTTAAGGAGTACCTTGCTACAGGATACAGAGTGCTGCAATGTGGGAACTGATAGCAGTTCCATTGGGTCATGAAGCATATTGGACAGTGCTTGTTTGTTGGGGAAATAGCTGTGGGATGATCTCAGGTTTCTGGTCCGTACATTCCCAGGGCGAACCTCACGAAAAAGGGAACTTGCAAGTCGGGGGTTTCTTGTTTCCAACTGTAGCAGAAAGTGTGTGTGCATGTGTTTGTGTTTTGCATGCATGTTTAATAATATGGTAATAAAGTAGGATCATTTTTTTTCATGTGCCTGGATTGCAGGGAGAGCGTCTGAAAAGTGGGCAGGTGTGCAGTGCACGAGGTGACAAGGTTGCACATTGGATTGGCATCTACACTATTGCGCATTCTGATGTGGCAGACCTGTGAGCTGCATAATCGCTATGCGCCAGCCCAGTGATGTTGGGCAGTGCAAAACATGTGCTCATTGAGGTCCAAGCCGTGTGGCGAGGAGAGTGGTTGAGGAGCAATGATGGTCTGTGGGGCGTGGCTCCTTTGTATTCATAGGTGTGTCCAAGAAGTGGCTCCAGGTGTCTCCATACATAGGTGTCTCCATACTCCCAAGAGATTGCAGTGTTTGTCATGGGGATTTGCGACACACGTAAGCATGAATTGGCCTTCAGGGCTGGTGGATTTTCTGTGCTGAAACCGATCGTGTGAGAGGGTTCCCAGTAACATCACATACTGGTAACATCAGATGTCTAGAGATGTCTAAAGAGATGCTCAGTGCTTGATTGTAGACGGTCCCAGGTTCACTTGTAGCGCCTCTCGGTAGGGCTAGGAATGACCTTCTTTCTGAAACCAGGGCAATGTAGCTTTGCTCAGGGCTGGGCTGCAAACCGAGCTGCCGGCAGTCGGTTGTCGAGCTTTCAATGTGGCTACTGGGTCTCATTTGGCGCTCTGGCAAGCGTCCCTCCGAGTGGCGGTGGCACATTAGCGCAACTTGAGTGAATGTTGAAAACCTGCGCGGCTCTGAGGGGCTTGTCAGTTTTAATATCTCCTCGCCCGGTGCACATCTCCAGGTCAGTACCCTCACAGCCTGATCCTGAACGCTGTTGGCTTCCCTGAAATGCGTAGGACATCCTCAGAAGATGTACTTGGAACTGAGTGTTCCACGTACAGTACAGTGAGTGGTCTAAATATCAAAGGGCAGTGGAGATGCTGTCTGTATTTAATTGTCTTTTCTTGGGCACAGAATCGGGGTGGGGGGAGGCTGTGGCGACTGCCTCAGTTGGCCGCATGGGTGGGCCGGACCTGGATGGAAGGCAGTTTTCTTCCCCTGCCCCCCCCTTTTTTTTACTTCCATTGGTATGAAGAATAATGGAAACTTCACAGCAATAATGAAACTCTTTGAAATACGCTCTTCATGCTGCTTCCCTCCAAACTCTTAATTTCTTTTCTGCATGACAATTGTCGGGGAGTACCTAAATTTAAAGTATGATTTCTAAGCCATGGTTTTTATATTGGGTATAAAACAGATACTGCAAATACTTTACTGTTTCCTGAAGCATCCATTTGAAAAAGTGGGAAGGAGAAACAAACGTTTTTTGTGTCCATGCCTTTGGATGTTCTAGGAATGTTCCAACTTGAGACACGATAGGAGGAGAGTCCATGGTTTTTGTTTTAAATTAACCATCTGTTAAAATGGTCATGCTAGCAGTGGCCGAGAGCACACAAAGTTGAAGTGAAGAGAGGCATTTGTGGTGGTTCTGATTCTGCAGTAAATAGAGGCGGAATTGGTTTCTGTTTTCTAGCACTTTTCTGCGGACAGCGCTTTATGATTGGTGACCATCTGTCAGGCTATGTGGCGGATGCCGATTGCCACCCTGGGAACATGGTGGCTGAGCAGAGCTTTCCACCCAAGTTTCTCCCCACACCCCAAGGCTCCCACTCTTTCCAAAGACTTGCAAATAAAACACAGACCCCGACACCCCTCCACTCGGTAACAGTCTGGTTTTGTTTGCTTCTCCTACTTCCCTCTGTGGCTTCTCTCTGCTCCTGTCCCCTTCCCCATATTTTCTTGCTTGTACCCTTCCCCACCAATTGCATGCCCTGGACTTCACAGGAGTCTTCACAGGAGACTATCTTGCAGTCTTCCAAAACTCAGTGTAACCAGGTGCAATAAGTATCGCAGGTGCCACAATGCGCCTTAGAAGCAGCCGCTCCACTCATGATCAGAGCCATTCTGGGCTGCGACGGCCATGTGCAGGATACACCGTTTGGTTCGGTGAGAGCCTGTGCATTACTGTGGCTGCCCAGAATGGCTCAGATGGCGAGTGGGGCGGGGGTCAGTGACACGATGCATTGCAGCACCTGTTGTGCTTAACGCTATAGCGGCACTACTGAGCGTACCAACGGCTCCGGCGAAGGGACCGGCAGTGGTGTCGTTTGCAGTGCGGCTGGAAATGGCCTGCTGGACCCAAGCCAGGGCTTGGCTTCAGGGCTTAATGACATCCTTCCCCTGTGGCTTGTGGCTTCCATCATGCCTCCTTTGGAGGGAAATGTTCTATTTCCGGATGGAGGCTGTACCCTGCATCAGCACCCTGAGCAATGAAATGGACCAAGAGCATCATCCTTGTCTGCCTGTCTCGCTTTCTTTTTTTCCTGGCTTCTGGTTCTTCCTTTGTCTTGTGCTTTCTATGCTCCGTTTCTGGCAAAGGGCCTGGTCCAGCTGGCAGCTCTGAAGCTCTGTGGGTTCTCCCCTTTCTATGTCCTCTGGCAAGGCTGCTGTGCCCAGGCCACTGCAGGCTTGAGCCGCAGTTCCTAGATTGCAGCTAGAAGCCAGGACTTGTGTCTGTGCCACCCAATGTCCCTCCCTCCCAACTGTAGCCCTTATAATGCTTAATCCACGCTCCGTGTCCTCCTCCTCCTCTGTTTATCCGACTCGTTCTCCTGCTCACGGCTGCTTTGTCCCTTGATCCTGCTCTGTGGTAATCGCCCCCATCATCCATCCAGGGCACCCACTGTTTCCATGGCAACAGCCGGGGATGTCAAAACACAGGATCATGACTTTCCCCCACGTGCTCAGGAAGAAGGAGAAGCCTTAATCTGGAAGGGTGGCAGCTGTTTGGTTCTGCATAATTTCATAGCTGCGGTGTATGTACCTGGGGGATTTCTCACATCTCAGTATGGACTTCAAAGATGGGGGGAAATGGATGCTGGTTGATGGCCACTTGCCTCCCCCACTGCTGGTCAATTCATCACATTAGGGACAGCAAGGGTGGGTGGGGAGGAAGATGTAGGGACCTGCCTTATGCGGAGTCAGGCCACTGGTCTGTCTCATGGGTCTCCAGACTTTTCCGGGCCAGGGCCACATCCAGTATTTTACGCATTTTTGCGGTCCAAAGCAAAATCAGTTTTATTTATATTATTTAATTATGAATGAATGGAGTTTAAACGAATGTGTAAGCTATAAGGATTTTTTTTTTAAAAAAAATCGGCTTATAATTTAGAACAAAAATGTAACAATGACAAAGAAACAATGCTGTGCTTAAACTGAGAAATGATATCCAACGAGTCAAAATGTCAAACATTAGTAAATGCGACCCGTGTTTTCAGACATAAATTTTTAGATTTATATGTGAGTATATAGGGTACATCATGAAATTTGTATTTTGCTCTTTGTAGTGGTTGGGTGCAGTCACAGACTACATGACTCAGTGTATTCCACCCTCTGGTTCTTTACATTCTGAGATTACTCGGAATTGCCTTCGTGCTCGCAAGCAGCTCTTCGCAGCCTTAAAAGCTCCCTTTTCCGTTGAATTCTTGGTACAATTGCTGTCCTTTTTATCAAGAGTCAAGATGCTACAGGGAGACTGTGGCATTAAATACATAGCATTCATTCCAAAGGCAGCAACAGTTTTGATAGCTCAGTGGTCTAGTCACACTGATTAAAAGCAGTGCGGACTGTCTGGATGTTTTTTTCTCCCCAAAAAAGAGCTGTAGGCTATGACACAAGGCAACCTGTTCAGTAATGCTGAACCAGCTGTAGTCCAACAGGGAGCGTGCAAAGGCAAGTCGTGGAAATCACATGTTCTCAGCTGATCCTCCTTGGAACTTTATTGCCGACAGTTGTGAGTTGAAGCATCTCACCTCCGTAGGAATGAGAGTTGGGAGCTGCAGAATTGGTGTATTTGCTCTCCTAAAGTAGAGCAGCCAGAAAATGCCCTAATTTTCCCCAATGTGCCAATCCGGCGCATCCAGTGGATGTACAGGGTGCTGCTAAGTAGTTACTATGCCATTTTTGCTGCTTCTTGGTTCTGTCTGGCTCCGAAATTGCTGCAGGTCATTTCAGCGAAGGAAGGAGACATTCCCAGTGTGTACTGTCTAGCAGTCTGTCGGTTTCAGCAGATAATCAAGAGAAGTTGTCCTTTGGCTGAAAAACGTGTTTGGGACCAAGAGGATGTGTCGCACAATGTTTCTCAAACTGGGTCGGGACCCCCCTTGGTGGGTTGCGACTTGATGTCAGGTGGGTCGTGGAGAGCTGGGAGCCGCCATCTTGTAAGCTGTGAACTTAATTCTTGCTGCTATTCCTTTTGGAAGTTTGAATTTTCAAGTGAGAGTTTTTTTTAAATTTTGTTTTCAGTTCAGTGCTTTTACATCATATTTTGTCCTAATCTTGCTCTCTTGTCGGGGATGTTTCATGGCTGTAACAATTGCTGCAGTCCAAGAATGCCAGTTTGCATTCCAAGAGTTTCATTTGATTATGTCACCATGACGGTACTTCCTGCTTTATGATGTCACTTCTGGCTATGACATCACTTCCAGGTTAATTACATAACTTCTGTTGGGTCCCAACACGAGTGCCATTCTAAAAAGTGCATCCTGTTCTAAAAGGTTTGAAAACCATTAGTGCAACACGTTGAGGGGCCTGCTGCATGTGTTCTTGTGCCTGAGATGGTGTGCCACCATCCCTTACCTGGAGATGGGGCAGCCTCAGCTCCTCCTGGACTGGAAAAGGAAGAAGGGGACAGTGTGGAAGAGGAAGTGTGGAGGATAGGAGAGTGGTAGCCTAGAGGGTCGCTCTGCGCACGTCCCCCACACTTCCTCTTCTTCTCTGTTCCCCTTTAGCCATTCTAGGACAAGGAAGAGAATGGATGAGCAGACGTGCCTGCATTAGCATAAATCTGGGGTCAGCAGCTCATGAAGTCAGCTCTATGCCAGGAGGTTAGTGCACATTCCTGGCACTGCTGAGACGTTCGGTCTGCTCTATAGGCTGGTCCGACGGGCTCCATCTTCACTGGCGCTGTGCCAGGTGCATTTTCAAGTGTGGGCTTCTCCTTGGCCCCATAATTCCTCTGGAAACAGTCGAATTTAACTGGTTCAGGTATAGGATTACGCTGTTGGTCAGTTAATCATGTTTGAGTCAATGCATTGCTTAAATTTGCATATAAGTATAGAAGATAATCCAGGTTGGGAACTGCCTTATCAGCAACCGACAAAGGGCTGCAGCACTCAAATAGCAAAAAGGGGGAAAAGGAGGCCTTCAAATAGGTACAAAGGCAAGAAAATACTATGTTGTAGAATATTATTGAAAGCCTTTGGGCATATTGCCTCTTTTTGGAGGCACTGGCATTATTGACAGTCTTGCTACCTCCAGCCAGAAGCCTCAGTTTCTGGTATGTGCGAGATTTCTCTATAATAATGGAGTTGACTTGTTAACTGTCCTTACTTGGTTGGTACAGAACTCTCTGTCTTCAAAGCTGAATGTCACAGATTTGCTATTATGTACTTTGAAATTCACAGTGTGAGGTTTTTTTTTAGAATGGGGTGTTGATTGACTTTCTGAATGTGAAAATAATGCTTTCTGTCGGAGGGAGAAATGCTTGTCCTTTCAAGTGTTTTAAGGTGTCTGCTACCCAGAGGTGGGAGAAAACAGCGATAACGAAATAAAAACATGTAATGCCACTTTCTGCTCTTCTCATTTTTGTAAAACAAAAAACAACCACCGCCCTAAATTTGCAAAAGAAAAATCAGTTTTATTTCGTTTTTATTTATTTATTATTTAATTGGGGGGGGGGGTTGCATGACTACTGACTGTGGCTGCATCTGCTGACACTATATCAGGGATGTGCTCCAGTCACTGAGTTTGAGTCACGAGTCAGCAACCCTGCAACCTGACTCGCGAGTCATAGCACATGGTCATCATGACTCAACTCACAGAAATGTTGAGTCATTTTGACTCAAGTTCCAAGTCACTTTGAGAAACGAGTCAAGTCCCAGAGCCAAAAAACCCTTGAGCCTTCCTCCTCCCCCTAGTCCTATCTCCTGGAACTAACCTATCCTTCTTCTACAGCATCTGCTGCTGCCATCAGTCTGAACGCCAGCTTCCAGATCACCCACAAAGTCTTCATCATGCCGCAGGAGTGGTGAAAAAAGGAAGCATGCATGCATGCATGCGCGCGCGCGCACACACACACACACACACACACACACACACACACACACACACACACACACACACGTGTATAAGAGAGTCGGGACTCTTTTTTTGAATCACTGGCTCTGAGTTGCAAGTCAAGTCAAGGACAGTGACATAGACAATTAGAGTCATGGAAAAATCAGTGTTTTGCACAACTCGGGTCAAGTCATAATGTCTTAAGTGCCCATCTCTGCACTATTCCACCTATATCACCTACCTAGTACAAAATCTCAACCTTGTCTGTTCTCCCGCTTTCTTTGGTCTTTCTTTTTCTGGTGGTTGCCCGTCCAATTACTTTGCACAATTAATTAATCCCTCTATGTGCAGAGCTTTTCTACTTGCTCGTTGAAATATATTTCCCTCAGCCTATCATTTTGGTCGTTTTTCTAAAATTCCTCGAGATCAAAGACTTTGTCTCTTTTGTCATTTAGCTCCAGACTCTCTTCCACACATTCTACTACACTGTACTTTTCATCACTCCCTTCGCTCTTCCCTTCTCCAGCCTTGGCTTTCTTCTCTCTCTACCATTTTCTCTGACCCCTTTCCTATCCTTTTGAGTGACAGATGTCCTCCTATCACACTTGCGGTAGCAACTTTTCTTGCCGAAGTGTTAAAATTAACTGTTTAACTATTCTGCTTTTTGTATATATTTCTTTAATGCCAATAAAGGTTCTGAATTGATTGAACTACCTAGTACACTTACGATAGCTATTAAAATTATATTGTGAATTCTGAATAAAACACATAACACCACTTCCTACACTTCTAACTTTTGGAAGATACCAAAATTCATGAAAAAATAAAATTGTTTTTCCCATCTCTATTGATTCCATGCCCTACCAAGTAGAGGTTTCTCTCTCTCTCTCTCTCTCTCTCTCTCTCTCCCTCTCTCCCCACACGTGGGCAACTGAAACACAGAGGAATGGAAAAATATTGCCAGACAAATGTCTCCTTCCCCTCTTCATTTCCCATCCCTACTACCCTGGAATCTTCCTTTGATGACATTACACAATCACGCCAGTCCCTTAATTGACCTCCTTTTCCTGTGTGAATGAATGGGAGACCTGGGTAGTCCAGATTGTGCCTATATTTTGACAGCCGTCAGAGGCAATGAACAGGTGACATTTGTGCGATACTGTGCAAAATTACATGTGTAAAGTACATCATTAGAGTGGATGCAATTAACCTGTCTTTATTAGATAGGAGCTGAAAGTGGGGGAAGGAGAGTGATCTGGATTGACGTTGCAGGTGGGGGGGGGCTTTAACCCTTTGCCTGGGCCATGCTCCAGATCTGGCTCTGCCCTCCCGCTCCAGTAGCTGCTCTTTGCCTTGAGAGAAAATATCTCATTGGTGCGCTGGGGCAAATAGCAAATGATGGCACGTCCAGCCATGACATCACTTCCGGTGGGTCCCGGACAGACTGTCATTCTAAAAAAAACAGGTCCTGGTGCTAAAATGTTTGGGAAGCACTGCATTAGAGGATGTCTCTAGGACGCAAACAATCCAGTATGCACGCATCTTCGGTATGGTTCCACCTCTAGGTCCATGTACCATTTTTAAAAAAAGAAAGCAGTGCAGTGATGGGAGAGCATGAAGGACTCTCCTAGCCTGGCCCACAAGTGCTTCCTGTGCTTCTCTAGCCACACCGCAGACATTGCCTGTCCCTGGGGCTTGTGGCACTGCTTGGTCATGCTGGTGATAACCATCACTTTTTTTTTGTTCGCTTTGAATGGAAATCGTGCTCTTCCTTTAGGGCGGGGGGAACCTTTTCATTCAGTCGAGCAGGCTGCCAGGAGGCTCCTGTGCTGCTTTGCATGCCACTGAAACGATGCTTTCATTTCAGCAGCATGATGCTGTCTTTCTGGCTGTGCCCTTTCCCCCCCCTCTGCCCGCAGGCGCACTGATGGGATGAAGGTGTTCAGTCTGGGTGTGTCGCACCGCGGCTGGTACGCGCACGTGCCCCGTGTGTGTCCTCGTGCTCCGTGACTCACGCCACCCCTCTCCTTGAATCAAAGGAAAGACCGCAGGAATGTAACCGTGACACACACAAAAGCCACCCCGGGGCCACAAATTCCCACCCAATGGGTCTCCTGTCAGCTCTTGCGCCCCGCAGGCCTTCCTGCACAAAGCAGCATCTCCTTGGCCGACTGCAGGGAGCCGCGTTTCATGTGCCTCAGCGCTGTCTGTGGGCGAGGGCACCTCTCCGCTTGCGACGGGCAAAATAGCGGCTCGGCAGGCACCGCCTATGGAGAGCCACTGCCCGAGTCAGGCCCCCCCCCCCATCACTTATTCATGACTGGGGAGGGCTTCCCTCGCTCTGCTATTTCCCCCCCTCCCGTCTCCGTGGCTGCTGCCGCTCCCGTAGCTCGGTTGCCTAGCAACCGTCCAAATACTGCCTCCTCGCTTGCCGCAGACCTCACGCTGGCCTGGGGCTGTGACCCCGGTTATGTGCGAGATGGCAGAAGCCCCGGTTGGCCGTTGTTGGTTTTTCAGTTGTCCTCCACATCTTGTTTGCTCTTTGACGCCTGTGGCACAAGCCCCTCGCCCTCTTTCTTCCACGCTGCCACCCAGGCTCTGTTGACGTGCATGGAAGAATTCATCCTCCCCGTTTGCCTCTGCCCCCTTCCCGTTCCTTCATTCCCCTGGTGTCCGCCCCGATGGCAAGGCCTCCCCCCCCTCCACGAGAGCCCCTCGTTCTCATAAAGTGCTGTCGATATTGACGATGCTTGGCTGAGTCGCAGCAGTCACACAGCCAGATTGGGACTGTTAGGGAGTTCATCGCTCAGGTGCTTTGCGTCGAGGCTGTGGCCGCCATCTGATGAGATCCGGGCCTGCTCCTCCGTTGTTTGTTGTGGGGTGTTTTTTGCAAACACGGTGCTTGGCATTTGCGAGGAAGGCAGGGCAGCTGGCAGAGCTCCACAGCTTCAGGTGTTTGGTACTTAATTTCACCGCCCAGGCGGCCATGACTGCGTGGGCGCCCGGTTGGCACTGCTCCTTTCCTTCCTGAGTGATGAGGCTATTCACTTCCTTGAGCGCTGTGTGGCACAGGGGCGGAACGTAGGAAGGTTCTTGCCACGAACCTGATAGCGGGCTCTCTCTCTTTTTTTCTTCTTGAGAAGCTGTGCTCTAGCCGTTGCAGAACGTGCTAAGACTCTCCCGGCGTGAAAGCTCTCATGATGGCACGACAATGAGGCATGTGGCTTCTGGGTGCAAGTGTGGCGAAGGGAATCTGTGGCTTTGGTCTCAGGGTGCTGTCGGGGAAAGCCGGGAAGGCTCCAAAAGCACAGTTTTCCAGCAATAAACAGAGAAAATACCAGCCATGAGTGTTGAGTTAGGTGTCATGGACCGGGAAGGTGGGCTGAGACAGTGGCAGGCGGGCAGTAATTCAGTGTCCCTGTGCTAAGGTTATTGTTGTTGTTCAGTCGCTAAGTCGTGTCCGACTCTTCGTGACCCCCCTGGACCACAGCACGCCAGGCCTCCCTGTCCTCCACTAGCTTCCGGAGTTCGCCCAATTTCATGTTCATCGCTTCAGTGACACTATCTAACCATCTCATCCTCTGCCGCCCCCCTTCTCCTTTTGCCTTCAATCTTTCCCGTGCTAAGGTTATACCATCTTGCAATCGAAAGCTTCCTCCATCCTGCCTGGGAGAGCCTTTGCCGTACCTTAATACGCATTCCATCCCTTCTGTGGCTGCAGCTGCAGGTGCTCAGTGGCAGTTTCTAGGATCACAGGAGAATACTTTCGGCCACTACGCTTTCAGGAATCGTTTGGGGTCCCT
>JAJKFI010000062.1:4806530-4822627 GCA_029204185.1 Lerista edwardsae
CTCTCTCTCTCTCTCTCTCTCTCTCTCTCTCTCTCTCTCTCTCTCTCACACACACACACACACACACACACACACACACACACACACACACACACACACACACACACACACACACACACACACACACACACACGATAAGAATGGAAGTGTGAGTGGATTGCAAGGAAAGCATACAAAAATGGAAGCATCTGATATATGAAATGGCAACTTTCAGACACAAATGAGGAGAAGGTTTTAACCTTCCAGGCAGGGGCATCGCTACTGAAAGTGTAGCCTGGTGCAGAGGGCAAACTGTTGTCCCGGAAGTGATGTCACAACAGGAACTGACGTCACAGTTGTATTCTGCTAGAATGACGATACTACACTCTGGTTTGTTTCACGGCATCCTGCATTAAATTCCACATTGGATGGTTTATAACATGATGGTGGTATTCATGCATAACAAGGTTTTCACAGTTTTGGCCAGCAGTGTCAAGCTCAGCTTGCTGCCCCCCCCCTAAAGCTTGTTGTCCGGTGCAATTGCACCCCCCCTGCACTTCTTTAGCTACGCCCCTGCTTCCAGGAGATACTGCTGCAGACCTTTACATGGCAGTTCTCCATCAGGAACAGGTCCAAAGGGAAATTGGAGCACAAATCCATGGATCTGATGAAGAGGCTTTTGGCCCACAAAAGCTTTGTTGTGAAAGGTATGTGTTGAAGCTGCTGTGTAGATGGCAAAGTGCAGGCATTAATCTTTCCTCTTTTTCTCCTTCTCTCTTTCTGATGCCCTTTCTCTAGGGGGGCTTTCTCAGTGGTGCGGCGCTGTGTCAAACTCTGCACTGGACATGAGTACGCAGCGAAGATTATCAACACCAAGAAGCTCTCAGCAAGAGGTAGGCTTATTATTTGCTTTGTGCAGGGGTGGGCCGTCAACTCTTAAAGCCCAGTTTTCTAGCATCCTGCTTACTTGTGCCAGCCGATTCTGCCTGCAGTGCTCAGAGAGAGAAACAGAATGCCAGAAAATAGGAAGGGATAGATAGGAAATTATTGCAGAAGATGCAAGACTGCTGCGGATACAGACTGCTGCAGATACAGGGGTATCGATTTTTTTAGCTTTGTGGTTGGGTGTCCACAATTTTAGTGGCCACCCTTGCCATCCTTGTGGCACAAAGGCTGATGCCCACTGGCATGGATGGAGACGGGCAGCGCAATCCTAAACCCGCACAGCGTCGGCGCTAAGGCAACAGGACCCACCAAAAATCAGGTTGTGACCCAGCAGTGAATCCTGACTCAAAGTTTGAGAACCACTGCCCTAGTTGCCCTTGGGCGTCTTGGCCAAGCCATATGCTTTTCTCTCCTCTTCCAGAGTGGAAGAGGGAAGTGGTGATAGGCCATAAATGGGCACAGCTTTATGGAGGTGACCGCGATCGTGGCTTTAGAAGCAAAGCAAGCTAACCATTGGGGACAGAGAGCCCCCTGCATTGGATGTTTTAAAAACTCATGTGGAATGTTTTCCTTCCCGTAGGCAGGAAGGGGCAGGGCTCTTGCTAGCGTTCCTTTTGCCCTTGGGTGTCTTGAAATTTGCAGCCACCTCCAGGAGTGAGAGTTGTACTTTACAGACTGGAACAAACAGGTTGGGGTGGAAATTTACACGTGGACGCGTATATCTCTGGGATTAATGAAGACTAGGGGAAGAAAGCTGAGCTTGCGGAAGCGATGGCCCAGCGAGCAATTAACCCGGGTCTTGTGACAGGGAAGCTGGGTGAGGTTGGAGCTCATTTAGCCGTGAAGCACACATTTTAGAAATCTCAGCGTTTGGTTGAAGCACCATCCAGCGAGCTGCAAAGGATTGCAGGTTCTGCTTGTGAAGAAGGCTGGCCCGCAGGACCTCAGTGTCACCTTTCAGATTAGCTTGATCGTTGGGACGATCTTCCATACATGCTGTGGGTACAAGCTTTTTGACCAGCTTGTACAACGAATGTGTCTCCCTGTGAAAGGATACTTGGTGCCGCTCTCGTGACTGCAGCTCAGTTGAATGAATTGGTTTTGTTGCTGGGTGCAGAAGTGAGGCTGCTCTGTGTGTGGGGGGGGGGGCGAGAGACTATTTCCCCTTCCGGGAGTAAGATAGGCTGGTGGATCTTGCGTTTCGAAAAAGCGCAGTGGAAGAGCCGCGAGTGGATCTGTGGCTTGGCCGGCTAAAGCTCATTTGCCAAACCTTGTTCTTCCTTTTGTGAAATAACTGGCGGTAATGAGATTAGGGCTGTAATCCTATGCGCACTTAATTTGGGAGGAAGGCCTGTTGGGATGGGGGGGGCCTTAATGTCCAAAGCGACATGGATCGTAAGTGCTAGCCATTTCCCATGGCCTGGAGGGGATACCGGAAGTTTGCTTGTGCTGGAGGGAGCGTGGGCCTGTCTGATCAGATGCATGTATGGAAGTATTCCTGATCACCGTTCTGCCTTCTTGAGATGCGGGCCTGGGTTATTGCTCAGATTGCCTTTTCCCACCTACATTTATGGCTGAGATTCTGTTAGACCTTCTTTCCTGCTGGTTATGCTTCAGGGGCCTTGGGGGAAAAACATACTGGAAGGGAGACCAGTTGGCATAGTTGGTTCATGGATAATTATTCGGGGCAAAATCTGGCACAATGGAGGCTGGGGGAACAAAGCTTGATCGCGCAGCAAAAGCTTTCAGAACAGCAAGTGGGATCACTCTGGTAATCGCAGACTAATTAGCAAGATATTGATCCTGCTCAGAACAGTGGAAAGAACAGATAAAAGTCTCAATTAATATTCAGTTAAGGAAGAAATTGACAGTCGGAGCCAGCCGGCAGTGTTTGGGAAAAATCAGTCCTGATCCTATTTTTAGGAAGACAAAAATTGCAAACCTTTTTGGCAACATTGTTGATGATCCAAGAACTTTCCATGTCCTGCCAAAGTGTTTGTCTTCTGTAATCCCCTGCATGCTTCCGGTAACATGGGGAAGAAGTTGCTCCAAACCTGAGCGCTGTCTGAAACCGTGGTTTAAGGGATGTCATTTATGGTATTGCAGAAACCTGTTCTCATTGGTCGCCATAGCTCTCAATCAACCCATGATGGAGAGCGCTGTCATGAAACAGCACTAAGGGAAGCAGCATTATTAAAAGGACCTAATAAAGCGCTTTGGTCCTCATTAGCATCCCGGGATGCTCAGCCCCACAGCAGCATCTTGAAAAGTGTGGTAAAGATAACAAGGTTATTACTATTGCACTCAGTTTGTCTGCTTTTGTTTTTGAAGTACAGGCATGCCCCACTATCTGCTGGGGTTCTATTTGGGACCCCTCCTTGGGTACCTGACACCGTGGATACTGGAGGCGCCTTTTTAAAGATAGGGGAACATCAGTGGTTTTGCTGCAACAAGGCAAAAAAAAATTGTTTAATGTTCCCCTATCTTTTTATTAGGTGTCCCAGCACCCATGGTTTCCATGGATAATTGAAACCATGGATACCGAATCAGTGGGTACCAGGGCACACCTGTAAATGTGCATTGGATCAGGATGCCCACCCCTGTTGGTTTACAGGTGTCTCCTGATCAGCTGCTTCTCACTTTTTGAAGCGACAGCGTTCTGAATTCTGACAACCAAAGCAAGAATCAACCTGCAGAATCGGTTCTTGAGCTATGGAAATTGGGTAGCAAAAATTAATTAATGGTTTATTCCTCTTCATGTGCTTTCAAATCCTGCGCTTCAAAAATACCATATTGGAAAACTGGAAGGCATTTTTACGTTGCTCCTGGAAGTTGTTGGGACATGTGAATTACTGTCTGTTAGAGAGCCTGTGCGGAAAATCACGACGCTTTTCAGGAGGCTGAGTTTTGAATCCTGCGTTCGTATCTGCTTAGATTTCCCCCCCTCTGTTTAAAACACATTCGTACACATGCTGTCCCCTTGCTTTTGATCTCCAACCCAGGCGCTCCATGTTGTCTGTGCAATCAGAGGATGAATAAAATTTGTTAGTTCAGGGAAGACAGGTCCACATAGGTTGCAGAGAGACAGAAGCTTTTAAGTGCATAGGGAAAAAAAAATACTACTGTCCTCTTTTGAAAAGAGAGGCTTCCTGCAGAGTTGACATGCGGACTGTATGAAACTCAAAAGTAGTGTGCTCTCTCTTCTTTCTCTCCATAATCTGATTGCCAGTCCCAACTCCACTAAATTTTAAAATCCTGAAACTTCAGAAAATGTTAGAGGTGACATTTCTGCGCCATAACTCCCCATGCTTTGCCTCGAGAGCAAACCCTGCTGATTTCAGGGTCTTTTCTAAGTAGAAAAGTTCTCAGTTCTTTATTTGAAATATTTGTAGCCGATTTTTTCCGGTCCTGCAAGAGAAGGATTCAGGATGGCTCACGAATATTTATTTATAGATTTATTCCTGTCTTTTTGAACAAAATGATCTTGAGATGGGCTCACCTACAAGTATAAAACATCCTAAGAGCCCTTGAACCCCAGTGTAGTGTTGGCCATATTGGAGTGACATGTTTAAGTGGTGAGGAAGGATGAAATACATAAATCTCTTGAGTTTTTGTTGTCACAGCTTTGTGTTCCTCAGGGACCATGTTTGTCCTGAGTTTGGGCTGGGTTGTGCTATCAACAAACCACGAGAACATGGCTTCTGACCCTTCTCCTTAGTTTGTTTGTACAAAATAATCTTATATTTTAGAGCAGTGGTTCTCACGTAAGAACGTAAGAAGAGCCCTGCTGGATCTAAAGGCCCATCTAGTCCAGCTTCCTGTATCTCACAGTGGCCCACCAGGTGCCTCGGGGAGTTCAGTAGACAACAAGATGTTTGCATCCTGTTGCCACTCCCTTGCACCTGGCATTCTGAGGTAAATAACTTGCAACTCAATCTAGGCCTTAAGAACATAAGAGTCCCATTGGATCAGGCCAAAGGCCCATCTAGTCCAGCTTCCTGTATCTCACAGTGGCCCACTAGGTGCCTATGGGAGTTCAGTAGACAATAAGATGCTTGCATCCTGTGGCCACTCCCTTGCACTTGGCATTTTGACATCTTTTAGAGCAGGACCCACTTCTTAGAATGGCACTTGTGTGGGGACCCACCAGAAGTGCTGTCATTAACTTAGAAGTGATGTCATAGCTGGAAGTGACATCATCAAGCAGGAAGCGTTGCCAGTGTGACAAAATCAAATGACACTCTTGGAATACAAACTGGCATTCTGGGGCAGCAGCAATTGCAGAAGCATGAAACATCCCTGAGAAAAAGTTCAGTGCTTTTATTATGTAAAAGCACTGAACTAAAAACATTTTTTTTTTTTTGAAAAACCCTTACTTGAAAATTCAAACTGAACACTCACAAAAGGAATATAGCAAGCTAAGGTCTGCAGTTTCCAAGATGACTGCTCCCATCTTTCCACGACCCACCTGACATCTTGTCGTGACCCACCAAGTGGGTCCCGACCCACAGATTGAATATCACTGTTTTAGAGAGAGATTTTCAGGAGCTGATGTTCTGTGCATTGAGTGAATCTTTTACAACACAAGTTTCAAAAAACTTCTTACAATTTAGCTTGCCCTTATTTTTTTAAAACACTTTCTAATCAAAGGCTGTGAATATGTGGCTCACATCACTTATTTGTGATACTGCCGTATCTATAGCACCCTTTGAAGAAATTTGTTGTTGGCTGGTCTCGGGCTATCAGATGAGAATGATCTGATAAGATTCAAGATTCCATTGGAGGAACCGCTACGAATTTATTACCTGTACGGTAGCTCAATTTAGTATGGTGGCACAAAATATCCTTTGTGGAGGATAATCTGCTGAAGTGTCTGGGAGAGTGTCTCAACTTGATGCAAAAGTTTTTTTCTGAAACACATGATGTAATCTGCGGAGCTTCCTTGTTAGTTACTATATTTTATTTTACCATTGAAATGACCTTTGGTTAAACAGTAAATGGTGTAAAATGCAGACAATGAGAACACAGGAAGAGCCCTGCTGGATCAGGCCAAAGGCCCATTACATCTAATGCAGCTTCGGGTATCTCACAGTGGCCCACCAGATGCTTTAGGGAGCACACAAGACAACAAGACGCCTGCATCCTGTTGTCACTCCCTTGCACCTGGCATTCTGAAGTAGCCCACTTCTAAAACGAGGAGCTTGCATATACCCATCACAGTTTATAACCCGTGGTGGATTTTTCCTCCATAAATGAGTCCAATCCTCCCTTAAAGGCATCCAGGCCAGACACCGCCATCCCATCCTATGGCAAGGAGTTCCACAGCTTAATTACATGTTGGGTAAAAATTTTCTTTCGTCTGTTCTAACTCCCCTGAGAATTAATTTTACTGGTGTCCCCTCGTTTTGGTGTTGTGTGAGAAGGGAAAACAGCACATATATTAATGACAATGTTTTATATATTTTGCCTTCTTTTTTTCCCTCCTCCCTCTATCCTTAGGTAGTGGGGTGGTGGGAATAAGAAGTAGAAATCCTTCTAAAAAGAGGAAGAATTTGAATCAGCGCAAGTCACTCATTTAAGCACACAAGAGGTCTCATTTTTGCACTGCATTCCCTTCTTGGGTCTTCAAGTTCTGCTTTTCAGAAAGATAAAAACTTCCTTCAGGTGCCCTCCCCGAATTCCAAATGTGCCTCTCGTTAAGTCTCATCTCTCCTCCCTGCCACAGAACCTTAACTCGGTGTGTCAGCTTTTCGGCTCCTAACACTTTTGGATTTTATTTTGGGCCTTTTGGGAGATATTTATAAATCTGTCAACTCCAGACTGATAGATTTACCTTGCAAAACCTGCTCCAAGTTGGGAGTGAGTTAGAAGCTGCTTTGTAACTTTAAAGAATTTTCCATGGTAAGTGAGGGGAGGGGGAAAGACTGTGGGAGGGCCGTTGAACCAGAAAGAAGCCTTGCATCGTCACAAAGGTTTGGCGGCCTTGAGTGTGCGGGATCCTGTCTTTTATCACCTTGGTTGCTTTTCTCTGAACCTTGTAGGTATCTTATTTTTGAGATTTAAGATGGGAGTGAGATCTGACTTTCAGATCTGGCTTCAGAGCAAACCATACACCAGTGGTTCCTAAACTTTTTAGCACCACCTTTTTAGAATGACAATCTGTTCTTGGACCCACCGGAAGTGATGTCATGGCCAGAAGTCCATCATTGTGACGCCAGAGCCTGCTGCTTTCCTGAGAACGCAGCCATCAGTTGGGTTCTTCCTCAGCCATTTTCCACAAGCAAAGTGAATTGGAAAGAAAAAGCCTATTTACAGACTTGACCCAAGCAAAACAGCCACACAGCCCTCCCCTTTTCCAGCATCCCACATTCCCATATTTTCAATTTGGCTGCTCTAGGTGCTTTGCGACCCTCCTGAAATTGGCTCGTGACCCACTGGTGGGTCCCAACCCACAATTTGGGAACCACCACCATACACCCTAATGATAGGTACTTTGGAAAAGGCCGAGACAAAAGAACCAACCAAAAATTGAGCATGGGCGATAGGTAGCTACCCATTCTGTTGCCTCCAGAACATTTGAATGTTTTATATTCAGGCACTGGGATGTGCTCAGTCGCATAGCTTTGGACCCAAGGCCTCCCTGTGCCTCAAAAGGCATCCGGATCTGCTGACAAGGATGCAGGTTGACATCCCCACCCTAGGCCTGGTACCTGGGGCAATTAAATTGACTATGCCCTCTTTACTATGCCACTGGACCTGCTTGCCCTCTCCTCTGCCTGCTCCTGCCTCTTGCTACTGTGTTCCTTTAGCAGTTGCCTTCTGTAACTCACATGCATTACTCTCCTGCATTCCTTTTATAAAGGTAAAGGTTTCCCCACGACCGAACGGTCTAGTTGTGGCCGACTGTAGGGGGCGCTGCTCATCTCCATTTCAAAGCCTGTAGAACCGGCGTTTTGTCCAAGGACAAGCTTCCGGGGTCATGTGGCCGGCATGACTATACGCCGTAGCGCACGGAACGCCGTCCCCTTCCCACCGAAGTGGCACCTATTTATCTACTTGCAATTTTAGGTGCTTTCGAACTGCTAGGTTCGCAGGCGTTGGGACAAACAACGGGAGCGCACTCTGTTGCGCGGTCTTGAATTCCCAACCTTCTGGTCGGAAAGCCCAGCAGCAGCGGTTTAACCCGCTGTGCCAAAATTCCTTTTATACTTTGCATTAAATCTCATTGTCCCTGAACTGAATTGCCTGTGGACGACACTTTCTCTTTTCCTGTTGCCAATGTCTATTAAATCATCGTATAGGAAGGTTCATTTCTATTTAGTTAAGCATACAGGGAATTGCGTCTCGTGACTGTATTTCGGCCCAGAAATCTTACATGTGCAGGAATTGATGGAGAAATGGTTGTTTTGTAGGCTTCCTCTGAAAGCCAGCAGCCGCATCTGAGGGGTTTGTAGATGCATGATCTCATCCACAGGTGTAGCATCGGATTTGGGGTATTATCGTGGGATTCTTGACCATCGCAGTAGGCTTATGCAGATGTTGAGTTGGCTGCATGCAGTCCGATTGAGATCATGCTTGCTGCCCTGCCCTAGTCCAAGACTCGGTCGTTGGATGTTGTATGAAATTGTGATGTACTGGTGATGCTGAAAGGGTGTGTATGAGTTGGGCCTTGACCTGTGTACACCGTTATGCAAATATAATATGAAGTCTAGTGTGTTAATGTGTGGGTAGGTTGGTGCAATCCTGATCATTGATGAACAACTACTAAGGGTTTATAAAATCATGAATGGTACAGGAGATACGGATGGAGTCACTCCAAAGAATTTATTGGTCAAAGTTTCAAAACAAATTTGTATGTCCCTCATATTAATATCTCCCCCAAAATGTACACACATTTTATAGGGTCAAATTTATTATGTTATAATTCACACACCTTTTGTATGTGGTGTATACCTAAGTAGTCGCTTGACCCAGTTAATTCAGCCGCATCATGCTGGAGCACAAATCTCAGAGCCTTGGATTGGAGGCCCATGCCTTAGATCTTAGAGCAGTGGGTTGCCAAACTGTGGGTCGGGACCCACCAGTGGGTTGCGAGCCAATTTCAGATGGGTCGCAAAGCACCTAGAGCAGCCATATTGAAAATATGGGAAGATGGGATGCTGGAAAGGGGGAGGGCTCTGTGGTTGTTTTGCCTGTGTCAAAGTTGTAAATGGGCTTTTCCCCCCCCCTTTCTGATTCACTTGCTCTTGGAAAATGGCTGAGAAATAACCCAACTTCTTGCTTGCACTATCAGGAAAGCAGCAGGCTCTGGTGTCAACAATGAGGGCACTTCCAGAAGGACCTCCCCAGCTGAAGCCACGATGATCCTGCAGGGAGTTGAGCAAGTTGGGAGAGTTCCACATTTGACGGGTGTTTGAGGCTTCTGTTGAGGGACCCGGGTTCCGATTCTGACACCTCCTTGTGGCTTCCTGTTGGATCCTCTTGATTCCTGGGACTTTTGCTCTTTGATTTGCCTGGTGTCTTTCTGCGTTGACATTTCCAGCATGTTCTCTGTGTGCGCTTGCACGTTCGTTCTGACGGATATGTGTTGCCCCAGAAACACTGCGCCATTGGGGGGGGGGCGGCCCTTCACCTCCAGGTGCAATCTCAGCTGTCTTATGGCTTCGCCTCCCCTTGTGAAGCAGCCATCTCTCCCTTTGAATCTGTGAACATCCGCTGTGTGTTTCCATGGAGATCCTCATTGAAAGTGCGACCCTTTCCCTCCCCCCCCCCACGGGGCCAGGTGCCCCACGTTTGGCCACGCTTCCTCCCCAGCCTTGCTTGCTGCCTCTTGGCCGTTTCCGGTGCCTCTGTAGTGGGCTGAGTCGATGCCAGCTGGTTCTGTGTTCCAGCAGAAGCCTCCACCGTCCCCCGTGCCATAAAAGGCTTCAACCCTGGATTAGCCTCACGGTTTGATAAATGCTTGGAAGGTATTTATGGAGACCAGCGGGCTTGATGTGAAATGCCGGATTCTGCATGTCGCTTTCCAAAATTGAGACCCATGCTGGGGGGAAAAAAACGAAAGCCGGTGGCCGTTCAGCTCTCGGTTTTGTTTCTGTTCCTGCATGCCGAAGCGGCACATTCTGGTGACCAGATAGACCATTTGGTGTCCTTTTCACTGGGATGTGTCATAATCTGTTACAAACCCAACTCATACCCTCCGTGTTGGAAAGCACCATGGGAGCTCCCCTCCCAAGCTGGTAAACTGTAACTGCCAGTTGGATGGGGATTTGGCACAGAGTTTTGCGTGTCGCTTTCCTGAGTTCCCTTTTGCTCTGATTTCCAATTGTCCGAGCCTCTCCCCCTCCCCCCAAAAAACCTTTTGCATTACAGTCCCAAGAAGGTCACTTACAGATGCATGTTGTTTTTTCCTACAGTATATCAGGTCATTTGGGCTTCTGCTTGAGCATCATCGCAAATGCTTGCTTGCCCCTCCCCCCACCGCCCTGGCCTTCCCCAGGCCCCCTTCCTTGTTCCGTCCCCCACCCCCTCCTGTGCGCGCACAGTGAAATGTTCCTCTCCAGGCGCCGCGGTTCTCATAAATGTCCTGGATGACATGATGGGATTAGCATACAGCTGGGTTAATAGAGGACACTTTGAGCCACTGCAATGCAGGTAGATTGGAGCATGCTCAGTCCGCGCTGCTCCACTCCTCTGCCAGCGAGAACACACAGCTCGGCATGTTTGACTGACAGCCCCGAGCCTTGAAATAGTTGCCTCTGCCTGGCCTGTCTTCGCAGCGATTGGCTCTAGAGGCCGCCCATCATCCACCCCAGGCTTCATGTTGCCGGGCCTCTAATTTGTCTGAGCTGCGCTGGGGGTTTCCTAGACTGGAGCTGGATTCTCCCCTCCTGGTGGGTGAGAGAGAGTGAGAGAGAGCAAGGAAAGAAAAGGCAGCAAGGACCAAGGATGTCCCTTTCATCCTTTCAGTGCTTACTAGCATCTGGGGAAGGAGTGGAAGGGCTGTGCTCCTGTGATTGCTTCTGTCTTAGGCTGCTGCAGCGCCTACAATGAATGGGCAGCGGCGAGATGATCTCCCCTGCCAAAGGCAGCTGGTGGTGGACCAGTCTGTTGAGATGACTCTTTTTTGCACGGGAGTAATCCTGCTAGCATGTCAAATGATTGAGATCTTGAATCTTGGGAAGGAAAAAAAAAGCCCTGTGCAAGGAAGGAAGGAAGGAAGGAACGAGCACTGTCATCGCAGTCAAGGGAGCGCATGGGATTGGAGCCACAATGATAGAGAGCGATATAGTGTCCTGGGCTCTTGGCCAATGGCTGGTTCGAAGGCCCTGGTGGGTGGGAACAGACATCACACCCTGTCCCTGCCTTCTTCCCCCCCCCACCCTGCTTTCCTGTTGGGGATGAGAGCACAGTGAGGGTGAGAGGACGTGCTCACTTTTGCTAATTGCCGTGTGCCCATTGCATCCCCACCACTGTTGCTTTCCCCACCAGGGTTGGGACTGGGGCAAAAGCACAGCACTGGCCATCTGACCATTTGGCAGGCAGTTGGCCACTGTTACTCTCCTACCTTTCCCAAGCAAGCACTTCCTCCCCACTTCCTGCCCCAGAGGCCAGAGGGCTGCTCCCAAGTGGTGAAAGTCCTTCTCTAAGGGCCCAATCCTAGCCTGGACTGAGGCCGGCACAAGGGCTACCGTAAAGTGCATTTGGACCACTCTCAGTGCCAAGGAGGATGGCGCACGTCTGTGTGCTGGCCTCCCTGACTCCAAGAGTGGTCCAAACATGCTTCATGGTGGCCCTTGTGGCAGCCAAACTTTGCTGGCTTAACTCAAGATTAGGACTGCAGCCAGCGATGGGATCTGCAAATGACCTGAGGGAACGCTGGGCGGGACTTAGGCGGGACATCTGGGTGATTGGCAGCCCGTCCGCGGTGATCCGCAGCTGCCCTGGCCTCGGGGGGACTCCTGCTCGCTGCGGAGGACGGGTGAGGGTCGCGCCGGGTGCCTGGGCGAGCAGCGGTGGGGCGTGCTAACCGGGGGCAGCCCCCCCCAGGCCAGGACAGCTGCAGAACACTGTGGACGGGCAGCCAATCATGTGGAAGCCCCGCGGAAGTCCTGCCCAGCGTTCCCCCAGGTCGTTCGTAGATCCCATCGCTGACTGGACTGCGGTCTAAGTAAGCCACATTTGCCTGTGGAATGTGGAAGACAGAAAACCCCAGGCTGGATGCTCGATGTGCCCATCTCCGCTGTTTCTTTTTAACCCTTTGGGGACAGGGAATTTGGGTCGAACCCTGGAGAGCCATGAGCTAGTTGGGACAGACTGGCCCCTTTTTCAGAACCACTCCAGTGCTTGGTTACGTATCACCATTTCAGTGCACAATGTTTTATTTCAAAGTTGCCTTATCGTTGTGCCCAGTCTTGAGGAGAAAACATTTTCCTATTAAAAGATCACGTAGCAATAAGTGGCCAACACCTCTCCCCATACAGGTGTGGACCCTGCTGGCTGCAGGTGACTCTGAGCAGCATGCGGTGTTAAAAGGAAGCCCGAAGCCTCCTTATGCAGAGACCTTTTTGCAAATCACTACCCAGTGCCTCTGGGTGGTTGACCTTGCACATTTTTCCTCTTCCCATGACTTAAGAACATAAGAAGAGCCCCACTGGATCAGGCCCAAGGCCCATCTAGTCCAGCTTCCTGTATCTCACAGTGGCCCACCAGGTGCCTCAGGGAGCGCACAGGACAACAAGATGCCTGCATCCTCTTCCCACTCCCTTGTATCTGGCATTCTGAGGTAAATTTCTAAGGTAAACCTCTGAGGTAAATATGAGGTAAATAAAACAGAATTTGCTATCCTAAGAACATAAAAAAATAGGAACATAAGAAAAGCCTTCTTGAATCAGGAAAGGGCCCGTCTAGTCCAGCTTCCTGTATCTCACAGTGGCCCACCAGGTGCCCCAGGGAGGCATGAGACAACAAGATGCTTGCATCCTGTTGCCACTCCCTTGCACCCGGTGCTATGAAGTAGCCTACTACTAATGCAAGGAGGTTGCACAATCCATCATTGCCTATAGCCCATGATGGACTTTTCTTCAGGAAATCTGTCCAATCCCCTCTTAAAGGCATCTAGACCAGATCCCATCACCACCTCCTATGGCAAAAAGTTCCACAGATTAACTACCCACTGGGTAGTGTGCCATTTAACAATGGCATTGATTTTTTTCTCCAAAAAAGCAGTTAGCCGGACCACTGAGACCAATTAGCCCCACTGGCAATGTTTAGTTTTAAAGATTTAAAAAAACCATTGCCCAGAAAACAAAAAACTTAATTTTAAGTGAGATTAGAATGAAGATTACAGGCCTGGGGCACCTCCCTTCTGAAGAAAGACTGTAGCGTTTGGGGCTGTTCAGTCTAGAAAAAAGGTGCTTGAGGGGGACATCATGAGAGATGATTGAGATATGATGGGCCACTTCTCACAATTTTGGCCACTTGTGTCAAGCTCAGCTTGTTGCCCCCCCCCCCCCCCAAGCTTCTTGCCCGGTGCAGTTGCACAGTAATGGCATCTAAATGATTTAGCAACAGGCACTCACTTTTGATTGGCACTGGTGTCGGGGCCCGCCCACCGGAAGTGAGGTCATAGCCGGAACCCAGGAACCACCCCCAGGAACCGCCACACCTCTTTGGTAGGCCGCGTGGCGGCCCGGGAGTCCTGGGCCTTCCTCGGGGCCGCTGTGCAGGCTACCGATTCCCCCCCCCAGGAACCGCCGCACCTCCTCGGGAGGGAGCCCCAGGCAGCCTACCTGCTCACGCTGCTGCTGCTCGCTCCACTGCCTGCCTGCCTGCCTGCCTGGCTCTGAGAACGTGCAGGCAACTCAAACGTTGCAGGCGGCGGAGCGGAGCACCGACGAAGTCCACAAGTGGGCGGGCGAATGGGCAGGGCCAGCCCTAATCCTAGGAACGGGTACTAGCGTACTCCCGCGTACCCGCTACATGACATGTCCAGTTGCACCCCCCTGCACTTCTTCAGCTACACCCCTGCCCTCGTCCTCCGCTAGGAAACAGATGGTTCGCGGCACACTGGTTGAAAATGGCTGTCCAGCCTATTTGTTGCAGGTGAGACAGGTCATATTTACAGTGCAGAATTCTCTAATTAACACTGACTGCTAAGGGAGAGGTTTCTGCTGGTGCTGCAAAGCCTAGGAAAACAGCTCAGGCGAGCGTGGCAGAGGGCCACGGCTACATTATTTTTCTGGCATCTTTGGGCTTCAGCTATCTAGACATAGATATATGGTGCCCTAAGGATGGCTTGAGGACTTGAGGATTCCTGAATTTCTAAATGTGGGATGTTGAAAAATATATTTTGATATATGTATAAAATTAATGTAGGTGCTTCTGATACGAATGCAGAAAGAAAAGTAGGTTCCTGTAAGGGGGGATGGCTCACCGCTTGACCAAAAGTCCTTCACAGCACTGCCAGAGCCCCAGTTAGCAGCAGAGAGATGGATTACCCCATTGTCCCATGTTCATCTGTGCTTTGTCTATAACATCCAGTGTTGCTTATTATGGAACTAGGACGCTAGCCGAGATCAGAGGTGATCTGACTGGAGTCTTGCATTGCCTACATTTTTTTTTTTTTTACTCAGACACATCAGTGTGTTCTACCCATGATTCATTGGTGTGTTCTAAATTTGCCAAGCAAGAGTGCAAAGGGCCTTTTTCGCAGGGAGCTCGAGTGTGCGCTTTTGTTTAAAGAACCGAAAACAGGCCTGCTTGCTCAGATGCAGGCGCACCTACTCCTGCCAGCTTTGCAAGAATCCCGGCATCGCATGGCCCGTCGGGAACTGGTAGGTGCTCCACCAGCAGATCGCAGTCTGCCTTCTGCTCACTCCTGACATTTCCATTGGAGGAGAATCCACCACCTCCTTGGCCCTGTGTTCCACTGCCTAACTGCCCTTACTGTCCATTTCTTTCTGACGCTGAACTTTTCTTTTAAAAGACATGGGGGTGGCCCAGTGTGATCCCCTTTTAGCAAGATGCAAGAAGTTGCCAGAGGACTGTATGCTTTGCAAGTCGTTTTCACTGTTTTCTCTAGCGCATAGATGTTTGCGTTGCCCTTTCAACACTGCATGTTGCCTTCCTGTGTGCATCATTGTCTTTTCAAAGTACTACCATGGCAACAAGGCAGAAGGGCACAGCTTAGGCTGTGCGGCGCTTCGCACAAGGCACAGCGACTTTGCAACCTTATGCTGGATTCTCTTCTCTTAAGTTGGAGATCTGGACATGCTGTGCCAAGAAAGGGTGATTTGTTCTTCCTCCTCCTGTGCTCTTGCCAAAACACATGACTTTTGCCCTGCCGAGTAGGCGCAAAATGCACAGGTGTGCTCTTAAAAGGACATGATGTGGAGGATGGAATAAAGCAGATACGGGCTGGACCTCATTATCTGCAGGGGATCCGGTCCCCTGAAACTGCGGATACCGAGATCTGCGGGAGGGGGGGTCCCTTAGAGGACCCCTGGATGTGAGCAGAAGTTCCTTCCTAATACAGCTGGAGGTGTGTGGCGGTGTGTGCAGCCTTTGTGTGCCTCAGAAGGCTTCTTAGATGGACTTCCAGTTTGATGAAAGATTGGATGTGCGTCTCGGAAGACCTCTGAGGCGCGTGATGGCCCCATGCGACCTCCTTGTGCCTCAGAACATCTCCTGATGCAACCAAAAAGGCACTTGCAGTCGAGTCTGGGTGGTTGAGTGACACCCTCCAGATGTGGGGTTAGGACCCACGGAAAGTCAAATCTGCAGATCCTGAAACCACGGAGGAGGTGGGCCCACCTGTACTCTG
The DNA here is from genome assembly GCA_029204185.1 of Lerista edwardsae. Classification (NCBI taxonomy): domain Eukaryota; kingdom Metazoa; phylum Chordata; class Lepidosauria; order Squamata; family Scincidae; genus Lerista; species Lerista edwardsae. Next base: position 4,822,279 of record JAJKFI010000062.1, read on the forward strand.
AAAAATCAGTGCCCATGCTGAACTGAAAGTGTTAACGCCTGCAGAGCAGACTGCCCCTGTGTGGGGGTCTCATTTAGCTTGCTCCATCCATTGGTGATGAGGCTGAGTGGCAAGGAAACAGTGTGGGCTGTCTTTGATGTATAAAAGCATTGAAGATCGGGATATGTGTGTGGTCATTCTTGGCATGATGTCACCATAGCAAATGACTATGCAGAAGTGCCTGTTGCAAGGTTGATCTCCTTGGGATTCCTGGCCTGGCTTCCCACAGAACACACACACACACACACACACACACACACACACACACACACACACACACACACACACACACACACACACACACACACAT
>JAJKFI010000062.1:4822727-4939058 GCA_029204185.1 Lerista edwardsae
ACACACACACACACACACACACACACACACACACACACACACACACACACACACACACACACACACACACACACACACACACACACACACACACACACACACACACACACACACACACACACACACACACACACACACACACACACACACACACACACACACACACACACACACACACACACACACACACACACACACACACACACACACCAGGCTAGAAGAAAGGAGGCTGCTTGCTCTCTGAAAGCTCAGCCACACTGTGTGCTGGGTCCTCCTCCAGCCTTCAAAGGCAGCAGCAGCTTCCCTGAACACTCTGTTCGGGAGCCATTGGTTGCCGTGGAAATGCTTCGGCGCACGTACCAGATTCAGGGGGATCCCTGAGCATCGATGGAGAGTCAGCCAGTCTGCCTGCAGATGCCCCTGATTAGTAGGCAGCGCAGGAGCTGAGGGAGCTGGGCATCAGCTTCTGATGTGCAGTGCACCGTCAGCAAGGGCTATGGAGATTGCAAGCATCTTCAGCATGCTGTTTCCTGGTCGGCCTGCGCACCAACTAGCCACTGTGATAGTCCAATCCTTGAGGTACTGAGACAGTGTTTCTCAAGCTGTGGGTCGGGACCCACATTGTGGGTTACGACCTAGTGTCAGGTGGGTCGTGGACAACTGGGAGCAGCAGACCTTACTCTTGCTATATTCCTATTGTGAGTGCTAACAATTTGAATTTTCAAGTGAGGGTTTTTTTTTAAAAAAAATGTTTTTAGTTCAATGCCTTTACATATTTTGTCCGCATCTTGCTTTCTGTCAGGGATGTTTCCCGGTTGTGCAATTGCTGCAGTCCGAGAATGCCAGCTTGCACTCCAGGAGTGTCGTTTGATTACATCACAGTGATGGCACTTCCTGCTTGATGATGTCACTTCCGACCATGACGTCACATCCAGGTTAATGACATCACTTCTGGAAGGTCCTGACACGAATCCCATTCTAAAAAGCGGGTCCTGGTGCTGAAAAGTTTGAGAACCATTATCCTAGGAAGCAAAATTCAGAAAGCACCCTTTTAGTGGCAGCCAGAGTGCAAGCTCTTTGTCAGATTCAGGATTCTTTTCCCTGGCTGCAAAGATGCAAAGTGGAACAACAAAGGCCATGAGCTGTAGGTGTGTGATGTTCCGTACCAGACTCTTAATTCCTTTTTTTCGCCCCCTGCATTGTGTCACACTAGAAACGGTAAAATGCCAAAAGGGGATAAAGCTCCTGGGGGGGGGGGGCTTTCATGCTCTACTGGAGTGTCAGAGGCCGATAAATCCTTCCCTTTCTGTGTCCTTGCTAATGAGCGTGGTTGCTTTTAGGACTCCAGTATAGCTATTTGTCTGTCAGAAATAGCAAATCACTGCAACACCAAACATAGCTCAAACCACATTCTCTATGAACTACAGCGGGGAACACTTTTTTCTGGTTTATCTTTTTTGAAAAGCATCATATGTGTATTTTACTGTTCCTCCAACAAGCTCAGGGTGGCACACATGTGATACCTTATATTCATCAGGATAGTTCAGCCTTGCCTCTTGATTTGTCCGGGAATGTGTTTTTGCAAACTCTCTGTCCCTTACTGCCACTTGCCTTGTCTCTGTTCTAGCAAGGATGCTCAGAAGTTATTTCTTGCAGAAGCATTGGAATGTGAATATTTCTGTGCTAAGTTGCGACCCTTGACGTGACAAACGCTCGGCTTCCCGGCAAGGCTAAATAATACATGGTGGAGATAAAAATAGTCTGCAGAATTCATTGGATTACAAAACTCTATTCAGTGAATAAATTGGTCCACCTTCCCCTAAGGTGTAAGCAACTGGGAGGAAGACACGGTTTCATCAATAGATTATGTGGCAAAGAGTCCTTCTTGCACTGTCTTCCTTAGTGATGTGCCATGCTGTTTTCAGTGCATTCTTCAAGCAATTAGTAACCCCAGCAGAAGTTTGACCTGTCCCCAGATCAGCAGGGATTTGAACGTTCCCTTGTGCGCAAAGTGAACATTCTCAACAACCTTTCAGCTTTAGATTCAGATGGTATTTGGGTCTGATAATATTTTTGTTGGAAAAGGGAGGAGTGTTTGGGATTCTAGCAGAGCAATCAGCAGAAGAACCCTTTCTCTATGGCAAATACCACCAACCAGCTAGTTTGCTGCTATCAAAAATATCAGAGGCAGTTAAAGGTTGTAAAAATAAATCTAGGTCGTCCCTTCGTATCTGCGGGGATCCATTCTTGGACCCCCATGGATACCAAAACCCACAGATAATTAAGGGCGCAATCCTAACCTGGAGTTAGGCTGGCACAGTTAGGCCAGCAAGATTTGGCCGGCACAAGTAAAGCGCTTTTTGACCACTCTCGTAGTCAGGGAAGATGGCGCCCGTCTGTGTGCTGGGCTCTGAGAGTGGTCCAAACATACTTTATGGTATTATAACAACTATCCTTCTCTGCACACTGTGATTCTGTGGATCCCACCCCTGTTTTTCACCGCTGGACAAATCCAGCCTTACAGTGAGCAAAGAGCATGGACTGTATAGCTGTGCAGAACCGAGCAGAGGAAATTCTATCTCTCGCAGTTCTGCTGGTGCCCTTCACACTTGCAGCCAATGATCTCTTCCCCCTTGGGTTTCGTCCTGATGGTCGGCTGCTAATTGCAGTCAGCTGTCAGGTGGACGAGTGTCTGCCACGTATTAATTGCAAGGGCACATCTTTGTGCTGGCAGGTTTGCCAGATCAGAGGCATTTGGGGGCTGTGGTATTTGAAATAGAGACGCCCATTCTGGTCTGGGGGGCTCTGCTATAGTCTCGAAGAATGGACCACCCTTTGCAAGGAGGACATCTGGTAACTCTATTTCCCGGTAACCTAATCCAGCCCGTTAGGGGTCGGGGGCCCATGCCAAGAGACACACGAGTCCCAGCTTCCTTCTGATTCTTGGGCTGTCTGGTGTGCGAAGTTGTTCTTTGTGTTTCAGCTACCATGGCAGAGAAATGAAAATATGTTCCACTCTCAGGCTTCGAGACCATGCACAATATTTGCTTAGACAACTTAGGCAGTTTCTTTTCTGGCTCGTGTGGGTTTAAAGCTTTAATAGCTATAAATAGGGGTGTGGGTTTTTTTGGTGATATTTTCTCAAAAATTTCTTGATTAAAATAGCAAATTGCGGTGTTATGTGTTTTTAGTCTACATTCTCCATCCAAGTTCTCATTTTCATTAATTTTAAATGCTTTAAAAGTGTCCCAGGTAGATGCTGCAGGTGATGTAGTGTCAGCAGATGCAGCCACAGCATTATTTCCAATTGGAAAAGGAGTCCGTTTTAATTTCTGGAAAATATCTTGAACACCAAATTGCGGTATTTTGTGTTTTTATTCATATATTTTAACTGCCAAAAGGCGGTTGTTAATGCCCAAAAAGTGGTTTTCAAAAAAAACACCCCCACCGCTAGTAAACAAAAACAGTGCTGCAGTGGGGGTGGATCCCAAGTGTATACATAAGAAGAGCCCCGCTGGATCAGGCCCAAGGCCCATCTAGTTCAGCTTCCTGTATCTCACAGTGGCCCACCAGATGCCTCAGAAAGCACACGAGACAACAAGATGCCTGCATCCTGTGGCCACTCCCTTGCACCTGGCATTCTGAAGTAGCCTACTATTAACATAAGGAGGTTGCACCACCCATCATGGCCTATAGCCTGCAATGGACTTTCCCTCCAGAAATCTGTCCAATCCCCTTCTAAAGGCACCTAGGCCAGATGCCAACTCCTGTGGCAAGGAGTTCCACAGCTTAATTACACGCTGGGTAAAAAAGTGTTTCCTTTTAAGCATTCTAACTCTCCCTTGGCACCAGGCTATACTTTCATTAGCTATGCCACTGACCTAGGGATTTGGAGTGCGGCATCATCAGCATCTGATATTGAAGAAACAAATAATCAAATTAGGCAGGCAACACAAATGCTGATCTTAGAAGTTCTAGGGTGCATCTGAAATCCCGCAGCGTTAAAGTGTGCAGCACATCATGGAAGCAGAAACCACGGCCGCGAAATCCGAGTTGATCCTCTTGTTCTGCCAAAATTAGGTTTGCCATCCAAGAATAAGCTGGGATCACTTTGCTTTCTGTGCGGCCAAAGGAAGTGCCCTGCTGGTCCAAATTGCACAGGTGCGGCAGGCTGGCTCCGTGATGTGCCAGAGAATTGGATTTAGGTGATCCCTTTATTTGTTTTTCTCCTTTGTACAATTTGGCGAATGGAGTTAGATGGTGCTTCCAGCAGCACAGCCAGGTGGTGGGGGAAAGCAGGGGCTGTGTGTTGTCATCATCTTCTGCTGAACTACCTGGGTGGTGAGGTCAGGCTGGTGTGGGGATGAAGGAATCATGTCCCACCTCCCAGCACTCTGCAAGGAAAGAGAGCCTGGCTGCTCTTGTCAGGAACTTCAGTGGGCCTTCCTGCTTTTGTCAAGGCCTGACAGTTTCCATCTGAGTCCTGATTCAGACCAGGAGGCGGCTCATAAACACCAGCACAAACAGCACAGCGTGTTCTTGCATCAAGGAAGCTCCAGCACCCTTCTTGGAATGAATTATGCAAATCGACAAATCAACTTGACTGTTGCAGTCATAATTATGGAGATTTTCCACAGGCACTCGGATAGGCTTGGTGGGGTGGAGTTCCTCTGGCTGCGAACGAAGCAGTAGTGATCAAAGGTTAAAACAAAAAAAGCAGGAGGGTATAACTTAAAAAGCCACACTGCTGAGTGTCAAATGCCTCCAGTACTTGGTTTTTCAGACGATAAAAGCCTGCGTAGGGGCTTGAGCCAGATTGGGACCGTGGTGAAGGCAAATTGCACAAGCCTCCCACCCTTGCAATCCTGATCGGGATTGACACCCCCATCCCAAGCTTGCCATTTTTGTTTAAAACATGAGGAGCACAAAAGCCTCACATGGCAAGTTTTTAAGTGGCATGCATGCGCTCAGTGTGACCTCCCTTGCTTGCTGTGGAGCTCTTCTCTGCCGCGGCCCTGTAAAATTGAATGTCTGTTTTTTTGTCGTCTCGGACAAAAATGTCTGGATTTCTTTCGGATGTCTGGATAAGGGATCATCTACCTGTATCATAAAACCAAGCTTTGACTCTGTTTCCAAATGGGCAGTGGCATAGCTAATGTAACCCGGTCCAGAGGGCAAAATGATGACCTGGAGGTGACGTCACAACAGGAAATGACATCACAGTTGTATTTTCATTTTCTTGGGTTTTTTCCCCCCATAACTTTTGATACAAGGAAGATATTACCCTCTGGTTCATTTCATTGCATCCTGCATTAAATTCCGCATTGAATGGTTTATAGCATGATAGTATGATTCATATATCGGTGTTCCGTGCGCTACGGTGTATAGTCATGCCGGCCACATGACCACGGAAGCTTGTCCTTGGACAAACGCCGGCTCTTTGGCTTAGAAACGGAGATGAACACCGCCCCCTACAGTTGGTCATGACTAGACCATTCGGCCGTGGGGAAACCTTCACCTATTATTCATACATACCAAGGTTTTCACCATTTTGGCCACTAGTGTCAAGCTCAGCTTGTTCCCCCACCCCCAAAGCTTGTTGCCCGGTGCAATTGCACCCCCCCTGCACTCCTTTAGCTACACCCCTGCAAACAGCTTCATTCAGATGGTCTCCATCAGGGTTGTGGTTTGTTGAATCCCCTGGCAAGGTTTGTTTTGTTCTGTTTACAAAGAAAACAGCCACATAGTCATAGCACAGAACACAAAGGAAGCACAAAAATGAATGTTTAGCGACTCTGTTATTATCACATATGTAGGTATTCGGTCTTTTTCTGGGTCACCTACGGCGACTAGGCGCTCCGTAAAGGTGAAAAAGGCAGGCCCTTCCCACAGGCTTGCAATCTAAACACTTGTCTGCAGAGTTGGTAATCACAGAGTAGGGTGCTTCTCCCTCAGTCTGCCAAGTCGGAAATGGCAGGTTTCTACATCAGAAGGTGAGACTGCGCTTCCACCTCGGAGAATACAATGGCCATCACAGTGGAAGGTGGCTGAAAACTCTTGATAATTTTGGGCAGCTCGAAGGGGAAAATCAACTCAGTTGGTGTAGAAATCATAGCGGTTGATCCTAAAAAGAGAGGTGCCAGATCAACGAAAGCAGGTGACATTTTTGTGACAGTATTGCTTCAAATGTGTCATTGATTTTGCCAGAGTAGCTTCTTTAGTGCAGGTGTACCACCTATCTGAGATGAGGATGAGATGGTTAGATAGTGTCACCGTAGCGATGAACATGAAATTGGGTGAACTCAGGAAGCTAGTGGAGGACAGGGAGGCCTGGCGTGCTGTAGTCCATGGGGTCGTGAAGAGTCGGACACGACTTAGCGACTGAACAACAACCACCACCTAGCTGTGCTGGTCCAGTTCAGATGCATTCTGGGGCGACCTTGGGGGGAGGGAGGAGTCTCGTGCGACCAGGAATTGGCTGCAGGCAGCTCAAAAGACAGCCTGCAGCCTTCTAAAGACAGCTGCATGTGGGTGGGCAAAGCTGTTTTTGGTTGTTTCCTTTCTGGGGAAATGAATTCCCCAGTATCCGCGGAACCATGGATAACAGAAACCGCAGGTGCTGGATCCATAGATATCAGGTTATGCCTGCATTGTGTTACAAGGATGCTGCATCAGCTATGTAATTGGACAGGGCAAACTGTGCTTTTTTCCCGGCTGTAAAATAGTGTGTCCAATTTGGATTGGGTCCATGGTGCTGGGGGAGAAAGATGTTTCAATCTTGCAATTCATTCTAGAAGAGCGAGGAACCTCTTCACAACCCAAAATTGGGTCTTACAGTGCTAAAAACAGCTCCCCAGCCTTGGAAGCAGCAGACTTTGTCTGGAAAAAGGTAGAAACCTCAATCTCTGTGTTTTTTTTTTATTAAAACAATTTAAATGTGGATACTATTATCCACTGTGAGTCAAATCTGCAGATTCTGGGGTTCCACTGTATTTCCCCTCCAACTTGTAAGCTGCTTTGGGGAATCAAGGCTGTCAAGCGGGGTAGAAATTTACAAATAAACAAACTGAATGAGAAAAAAAGATGCTTGTGATTTTCAGTAAGCTTTAATGGGTAACAGTCTGCAGAAACCCACTGAGATTCCGTGGCTTGTTTGTGTTTGGGATACAGCCTATATGGCGAAATGAACTGATTTAATTAAAACCGGAGAAAGGAGCCAGCTGGACAGCTGATTCATACAAAAGTGGGATTTATTTTGTTTGGGGGTTTTTTTTTTTTTTTTTTTTGCCCTGGAATGATAACGTACAGGATGCGGTCCAACCATTCATGCTGTTGGACTAATTTATCCGCTGCTCCACTGTTTTGGGTTAGTTTTGCATCATATATGGTAAGTAATTACAAGGTGCTGCCCTTAACCTCATTTTGGATTGACACTGCAGTAATTAGTAGCTTGTGATTCAGATTTCGGTAACACAACATATGTTATCTGAAGGTTATTTTGTATGTGTTCACTACTATCAGTAGAGGTGGGAGAAAACGGTTTTATTTATTTTTAAGTGGATTTTAGGTGTTTTCCAAAGTTCGAAGTGCAGAAAGTGGTGTTATGGGTTTTCATTCAAAATTTACATTTTGGGTAAATGGGTCTTGGGTACCAAAATCTGCAGATGTTTAAATTGGCAGATTAGGGCACTTAAAACCCTCTGAATGTGACCTGCAGTATGTGGCCTTTTCTTCATCACAGTGCCTTAGAAGGGCATAAAAATGTCACTTCCTGTTTTCCTGACAAACCAGAAGTCGTGCATTTTTGCCCCAAAATGGCCTTCAAAGCACCCTTTGGGCATGAACGAAGTACAGCTCCACTGGTTCAGAACCCATGCATGATGAAATCGCGGCTTTTAAAAGTGTACTAGGTAGGTGGTGTAGATGGGATCATGTCTGCGTTTGTAGCCACAGTCATTACCCATACACCCCCCCCATGAAATAGTAAATAAAAAACCAAATAAAATGGTTTTATTTTTTCAGACTTTTTTTTTTTTTACAAAAACGAGGAGTGTAGAATTTGTGTTTCGCTATCACGGTCCCCCCCCCCAACTTGAATCGGTTTTGAATGTTATGCTATACTGATGATTACAGTAACATGCTTGTACTTTAGACCAAATTTTACAAATGGATACAGGTTCAATAAGGGATCCTGGTTTCATTTCCCCAGTGAACTTCATAATAGCTTTGATAGAAGAGGGGATACTTTCTTACCAGGAAAATAGTGATGAGGGAACTCCCTTCCTGCTCCAAAGTACCCATTCCTATGGCTGCTGTTGAGACTTAAAAAAGGATCATGGGATTCCCATGTCCTCTGTTGTTTGGCCCTAGGTTTGCAGTCCTTGCTTGGAAGTCAGGTCCCACTGAAATCGGTGGAGCTAACATCTGAGATGTTGAAAATGAAGGTCAATCCAAAACAGGAGAAACCTCAGTGCCTTCATTGGAGGCTGTAGCAGAAACAAAGTAGTGTACGCACATAAATATGCTTGGGATGAACTGACGTTGGTGGAAAACTAAAGAGTGCTTCCTCTTTTCTCTCCAGATCATCAGAAGTTGGAGCGAGAAGCTCGAATTTGCCGTCTCCTGAAGCATTCCAACATCGGTAAGCAATTTCCCCTGGGCTGGGGGGGGGGGTTCCTAGCTTGGAAGTTGGGCTGGGAGGACAGAAGATTCTTGCCTGCCATGATTCTTGCCTGCCATGATTCCTCCTCTCTGATCTTACCCACAGAACAACTGTGGGTAAGATCAGAGAGGAGGAAATGTTTATCCATTCCAGTTATTCATCTTAGCAGTGAGACGGAGCAGGCATTTGTCCAGAATCTGTTCAACAGATCTCTCTGTGTTGGTGGACTTGTGCATGCAATCTTTGCTGGCTGTTAACTGTGGTTAGTGTTCTCGAGTCTAGAGGTTTGAATTAGTAAAACCACAATTCAGATGCTGGAGTTGGGGTGAATCTGTGGTCAGCAACTATTTGTTTGTTCTGAGTGGGATGGTAAGATAACCAAATGACAAGTACATCCACCAACTCTCCCACCCCCTCACTCTCGCCTTCCATTATGTGCTGTTCCAATTCCAATTGACGCATTCTTCCTTGCTTTCTTCTGAATGGACACCGTTATGGTGTTGCATGATTTGGAATGTTCTGAGGACCATTTCACGTGGCTGCTTTTGACACGGTGATGGAAACCTTTGCGAAGTGCCCTAGAAGCCGTCACGGGATCTAACCCATCCTGGCAAACAAGTTCTCCGGGACTGGAGCACTCTTTCAAAAAATGTTCCATTAATCTTCCGTTGCATCACCGAGGTTTATGCCAAGCCGGCTGTGATTACCAATCAGTCTAGCCTCCTCTGTTGCCAGCAGAAGTAGAATGTTGCAGAATAAAATAGGCACACGAGCCCGATTTGCATTTTAATTTTTTTTTTAATCTGCATACTTCCTCCAGAAGTAGATTTTATGGGGCTTTCCCAGAAAACGATAGCCAGGAGGCTGGTATCTGCCTCTTCCACCTCTAAAGCAGAGGGAGGAGGCTTGAGGCAACACTGAGTAAGCACTGTGTGCTTGTGGATTTGTTGGACAAGCCTGGAATCTGGCATCTGGTAAGGAATGTGATATTTGAGAGACAGCTGTCTGAACTGAAACAACCTGTTCTTTCCCTAGCGCCAATGTTTTAGTGGCTTCGGAGGGAAGAACACGAAAGCCCTTCGTCGGGAGTCAGTTCTCAGATTCTTGGCTAGTGCCCGTTTCATCCTGTTCTGCTCTGGGCAAAGGGACTTGCCACCAACTGTTGGAGGAGATGACAAGTGAGGAGGGTACACGGGAGAGAGCTCCTTTTTTCTCCGCCCTGTTCTCCTGCACCACTGCTAGATGCCTTGTAGCCTAGTCCCATGGAAATTCTCCCACACCATGCAGTGAGGTCGGCGTTGCTTTTGTGGCATTGGGCAGTCTGGAGGTCTCCTCGAGATAAGGGGACATTTGTCCCCTTACTCCAGGGAAAGCTCATCTGTGGCAATGGGTTTACCCAGTCCTGTGCCTGCTAAGTGCAAGTCCACAAGTGGATCCATTTCAGCAGATCAGGCCTGGAGATGGGGACAGGATACAGCAAGCGCCAGCAGCGTTACACCCCTTCCCTGACTTCCCCCAGCCCTCTACTGCCTGGCGTGGGCCTTTGACTGGACTGGACGTTGACCAGGACATTCCTGGGAACGGTCCTCAAAATGGTTACTGCTGGACTCTCCATAACACACGAAATGTGTTGCTGGTTGTTTTTGATTGCATAAAATAAAAAATGCATAAAGAGAGTAGAAAAGTCAGCCCTGCTTGAAACCAAAGGGGAGGATTCTCCCTATGCGGCAGCGGTGGAAGTCAGAGCCACTGTCATAAATATCATTAGGCAGGATTCCTGCAGCGACGTTGACCCTGGCTCAGCAGGAAAAGGGCCAGCTAGGTCTAGGAACACAGAAAGCAGAGGAGCTGGATCGGTGCCTTGACATCCCCCCACCTTGAGACTTAAATGTTCCTGAGGCAGATGCTGCTGAGAAGCAGCCCCCTCGTCCCCCACGGCCCTTGCATTTCCCCCAGTTGGTTTGCCATTGCAGGAGCATGACCTGTGAAGATGAGTTGGTGGTGATGCAATGTTATGATATTGAGTGCTTTGCTCCAGGTGAGAGGGTTGGCTGGCCCAATAAACCTTTCCATTTGAGCCTGGGAAGTATAGGGAGGCTCAGTTACCACCCAGTCCTTGTCGGAATTTGTCTTCTCTCTTGGACCTGTCCAGGGTCCTGAAGCTCTCCTACTTGCCGCTTTTCCTGCTCTTAACAACTGGCTCCAGATCACATGCCTGTTGTCTGTCCTCCTTGTTAGCCACTCCAGACCCTTTCCCAGAGACTCAATCTTGCTTGCCTTGGACAATAAGTAAAGACATAGAATGCACTAGTGCTGTGGTTCCCAAACTGTGGGTCGGCAATCCATTTTTGGTAGGTCGTGCAACTGACAAGCTGATGGCTGAGGAGGAAAATGTGGCAGTGAGACGCACATATCTGGTTGTCTTGTGTGCTCCCTGAGGCATCTGGTGGGCCACTGTGAGATACAGGAAGCTGGACTAGATGGACCCTTGGCCTGATCCAGCAAGGCTTTTCTTATGTTTATGCCCCTCTCCCCTGCACAGTTTACAGAAGGAAGCTTCCACTGATTTTCTTTCCACTAAGGCTGCCCTAGGTGATTCACAACCCACCTGAAATTAGCTCGCATCCCACTGGTGGGTCCCGACCCAGAGTTTTGGAACCACTGATGTAAAGCAGCGCGCAACCTATTTGTCAGTCACATTTTTCCTGAGGAGGTCGAAGCAGGACGTATCCAGCCTTCTCAAGGGGAGTTTCTTCAAGTCCAACTCATGCACTGGAAACGCACTAAACTGAGAGGGCGAATAACCCTTGTTAGTTTGATGCTCCCACACAGGACAGTCAAGCCCAAGTGAAAAAATGTGCACTGATCCCTGTGGAATAATCACCGCCTCAAGGCGTAAGATCCCCACACTGTGCACTGAACAGCAAATATGCCAGTGGACACACGTATACCTTTCTTTGCACAAGTGCACCGCTGCGCAAAATCCCCAAACCACCCGTTCATGTCACCCAAACTCCTGGCATCTGTTTCAGTTCCATTATATAATAAAATGATTTTTATTCTTTTTTTTTTTTTTTTTTGCACTTGTGGCTGTTTCTAAAACCACCTAGAAGGGGCCCGTGACGACAATTGTTTCCATAGAAACGAATGTACTTCAAAAGGGGGGGGGAAGCATAGAGGAGGATTAAAAAAAAGAAACACACAAAAAAGGGTGGATTCAAACAAAATAACCGGCATGGTCTGTGAATATTGGAACTAAGCAGTCTGGGGAAGGAGGTTGGAAACGTTCGTCCTGGCTCCTTGTTGGCCCAGGGAAGTCCTGCCCAATGGGGTGGTTCAGATTGCATTCTTAGATGTATAACTCCACATTTGCTTTACATATTCCGAATTTAGCTGAGTCTTTTCCAGTCGGCTTTACACAGTATTAGCGACTGAATAAAGATATGAGCCTGAAGAGTGCAGAGTCATTCGAGGATTTAAGAACCGTGCCAGAGCCTCTCACCTAGTTCCTGCATGAGCTTTGTTTGCTCTGCTGTTCCCTCTCTAAGTTGGAAGGAGCTGGATTTGTATTGTTAGCTTTCATGTCTCCCTCGATGTGCTTCCAGAATGTGTGTTCCTGTTTTTAATGTTCAATAGCTATAGGCAGCTTCCTTGTCATTTTCTGCAGCAGTTGCTTTTTGCTTATGATGTATTGGGTTGCAGGGCTATAAAGTTAGGGACTCTTGTCCTACTTAATTGCATGCTTGTATATGATGGGAAATGTATGGATCTTCTATGTCAGTGTTATTCAAACTGTGGGTCGGGACCTACTTGGTGGGTCACGACATGATGTCAGGTGGGTCATGGAAAGCTGGGACCAGCCCTCTAGGAAGGTGCAGACCTTACTCTTGCTATATTCCTTTTATGAGTGTTAACAGTTGGAATTTTCAAGTGAGGGTTTTTTTAAAATTGTTTTTAGTTCATTGCTTTTACACAATATTTTGTCCTAATTTTTCTGTCAGGGATGTTTCATGGTTATGCAATTGCTACAGTCCAGGAATGCCAGTTTGTATTCCAGGAGTGTCATTTGATTACATTACACTGATAGCACTTTCTGTTTGATGATGTCACTTCCGGCTATGACATCTCTTCCAGGTTAATGACATCACTTCCAGTGTCCCCCCACACACGTGCCATTCTAAAAAGTGGGTCTCAGTATAAAAAGTTGAATAACACTGTTTCGATGTTGTTAAAGTTCCAAACTTGTCAAGTACGCACAGAGCCAAGTCATTTTTTTAAAAAAGGATGCAAATTAAACGGCATTATTATAGCGTTAAAATATGCATGCCTTGATCACATGAAAATAATTTCCTTTCATCGCAGGTTGTCACACATGCTTTTAGTATTTAGCAAAAACAGAAAAGAAAGTCGTTTTCTGAATGCATTTGTGTCTCTTGGGTAATCCAGTCCTCGCTTTTAATTTCCGCTGTCATTTTATGAAGTTTTTATAATGCTTTATTGATTTGAAAAAAACCCACATTTAATTCATAATTTGGAACTGTAAATGAGTTAAGGATTATGACCTGTATGAAAAAAACAGAGGCAAACAGGAGTACTCTTCATAATAGTACTAAATATGGAACCTCCCTGTTCAAGAGCATTATATCTGTGTTTGCTAAGGATGGATATAAACATGTCTTGTTAAATGTTTTTCAAAAACAGATGGTGACTTAGTGCTTGCCACTCACAAAGTGTCTATGTGCCATTAGTGGCACGAATGCTGTGATTGCCAAAGGCATCACAGAAAAAGTGGGTTTTGAGGAGGGTCTTGAAAGGAGTAAGAGAGGAGGCATCCCACAGGTAGTTGGGAGGGAGTTCCAGGCATAAACCCTGTGTCTATCTTTCATATCTCCAGGGGCGTAGTTAAAAGAAGTGCAGTGGGGGGTGCAATTGCACCGGGCAACAAGCTTTAGGGGAGCAACAAGCTGAGCTTGACACTAGTGGTCAAAATGATAAAAACGTTGGTATGTATGAATAATATCATGTTATATATCATCAGAAAGGTAATTTAATGCAGAATGCAGTGAAACAGACCAGAGTATAATATCCTTTCTCTAGCTGAAGTTCTGGCCAAAAAACCAGAAAATGGAAATATAACTATGATATCACTTCCTGTTGTGATGTCACTTCCGGGGCAACATTTTGCCCTCTCCACTGGGCTATACTTCCATTAGCTATGCCCCTGCATATCTCCACCCAACGCTGCCTTGTCTGAAAAGTATCTTCACACCTGTGAGAAACTGTTGAATGTCTTGAGGGTGGAGGAGGAAATGGTCGAAGCTGCAGACTGCAGACGTCCAGGTGTTCAGGTGTGGGAGCTGGGCCTTGCCTAACCTGATGTCTCCTTTGTGTCCTCTTGCAGTTCGCCTCCATGATAGCATATCTGAGGAAGGCTTCCACTACCTCGTTTTTGACCTGTAAGTAGGAAATCGCTCTTGGTTGCATCAGTTGACGCTCCAGAGTTGTGTGCACTCTATGCTCTTCCCCGCGTGGAACGGTCATGCTTAGGCAGTGTGTTTCTGTGTTGTAGCATCATTGCTCCTGAGGCCCATCCTTCCCCAAACTCAGGGCTTCCCCTTGCCCTCTTTTCTGAACAAATGCGGAGAGCCGCTGGGGGCTTGAGGATGCCGCGGCAGCCTCGTGGGTGCAGGTGAGAGGCGGCTGCAGCTGCAGCGGTTCCACTGACATGAAGGGGTGGGCGGGGAGGAGGGCCACAGATCCCGGAACAGTGGTGACTCAATGCCCTGATGCACTGTGCCCAGCATAGCCCAGTGCCTGTGTAGGCAGAAACGTATCCTCAAAGAGCACCAGGGCTTTGGCACCGTCCCTGGCTTAAGGGCTGCAGACAGTGATGCTGGCTGCCCTGTTTCCCGCCCCGCTCCGAGGGATGGCTGCGGGCCACGGCCTGGGCTGCCGCCTCCCTTTGCAACGCGTCTGGGGGCTTCTGGGAGCCGTTGTGTGCTCTGCTCGGCTGCCTCTCACTTTGTTCCCGATATAGAAGCCGGTGATCTCATCTCTCCTCCTCCTCTGACAGCTCCGGTTAAGCAGGGAGCTATATTTAGCGCTCCTCTGAGTCAGTGCCGCTCCAGCTTCCCTTGCGCTGGAGTCGCACAGACCTTGGCGTGCCCCCTGGCCCGTCGCGGTAGGATCGGAAGCCCAGGCCGGGGGTCCCGGGGCCGTGCGACGCAACGCATGAAAAAGGCCAAGCTTTGAGCATGGTGTTGTGGTTGCTCTGTTCTTGCGACGGTTTCACCTCCCGTCGGTGACATTTGCCATTTTCTGGAATTAAACCTTGATTTCTTCCAGCGACACCTTGTACAGGCAGAGGGATGCTGGGGGGAGGGGGCTGTAGCTGGCCACCGCAGGTGCATTGCACAGGCACAATGGTGATGTGCCTTCCAAGATCCAAGAAGAAGGCAAGATCCAAGCCTTCTCTTGCACAGGCTTTGAAATGTTGCCACGACCCCCCCTCCATGAGACTTCGCGATCCCTTTGGGGTCATGAGCCCCAGGCTGCAGAGCACAACTCTAGAGCCTCATGAAAAATCTGAGAAGTACAGATGTCTGGGGCTTCTGGGAAGTTAGTGGTGGGGCCTTCCATTTGGCTAGAGAACTTCCAGATTTTTAAGTAGCCCTGTTCTGCTAGCCACCTTGTGACCATGTCAGAATGTTGGAAGGGTTTGTATATGTGTCTGCTTATAAGAAATGTGCAAACATGCAGAGTTGTTTTCAGGTTCTCTCCCACCTGGATGGGAGATACACCCTTCTTGCATCTTGAGTTCAGTCTCCAGGGTGACTTGTTGGAACTTTCCCATGACACAAAATCCCCCCCCCCCCACATTTGCAATGTCAGATTTGAAGCCAGTGAGAGAGAGAGAAAAATCTTGGCGATAACAAGAGGAGGGCTAGAATGTGAGTTACCTTGGGAGTTCTGGTTTGCAGACAAATTGCTGCAGATATTTTTGGTGCAGGGAAGAGGGGAATGGAACAGAACTGGCTGTCAGAAAAGCAGCCGTAACAAAATTTCCTGTGCAAATCCAGGAGTTGTTCTCTTGGCTGTCACATCGGAGGACATGGGAGCTCTTCTTAGACAGGGGAACAGCAGCGCTGGGGCGGGGGAAGGGGCTGGTTGGGGGCGTTACAGCTGTAGCCCTGTGTGGGTGGGAAAGAGAACAAGATTTAGAGCTGCCATCGCATTCAAAGAAACAGTAAAAGCTTGGAAAGTCCGGCAGAGGAAATTTCCCCATACCATAGTTTTGACCCAGTGGCCTTCGTTTGGAGCTGTCCAATTTACAGTGTCGGCTAGGTCTTAGGTGATGATGAAGGCGTAACTTGCCCTCTGCTTAATTTCTAAAATGAGCAGAGTCAGGCTTTGGGGTTCTTCAAAAGGCCATTTACCAAGCGGCGTTTCTCAGCTCTGAAAGGAAAGGCTTTCTGCACATGTTTGGATGCACTGCCATCTTCCTCCCTTCCAGGGCTTGAGTATTGACATTGAGTCCGAAGGTCAACGCTGGCTCAAATTCCTCTGTGCCCCTCCCTGCCTTTGAGATGTTTTGCGTCTGGGGCAGCCTGGGTTCCAATCCTGTATCACAGACTGGCATCCTGGTGTGGGCAGCAGATGGGCTGGTTTCATGTGCCGCCCCTTCAAGGCTTGCGCTCTCCTGCCAAGGGGATGCCTCCAATCCTTCCGCGACCGCTATGCAGTTCTGAACATATTCTGAGCAATCCTGTGCCACTGAACAGAGAAGGTGTTGAGCCAACGTGGGTCTGTCTTGTGTTTCAGGGTCACGGGTGGGGAGCTCTTCGAAGACATTGTCGCCAGGGAATACTACAGTGAAGCTGATGCCAGGTGAGTGGTAACTCCGCCTCCACCTGCCCCCCCTCCGTCCTTCTTCCTTACCCTTCCCCCCACCTCTTTCTGTTCCCTGATCCCAAGCCAGCTTGTACATATACAACATTAACCCATCCATGACC
The DNA here is from genome assembly GCA_029204185.1 of Lerista edwardsae. Classification (NCBI taxonomy): domain Eukaryota; kingdom Metazoa; phylum Chordata; class Lepidosauria; order Squamata; family Scincidae; genus Lerista; species Lerista edwardsae. The sequence continues at coordinate 4,839,402 of JAJKFI010000062.1, forward strand.
GGGGCGAGGGGGGTTGGACTCAACAAAAGAGATCACAAGGCTACAGCCAAATGGACCAACCCTGGCGCCAGTGGTCGCCACGACATGCTCCCTTGCTGCACACAGTGTCCCAAGCCTTTTGGCGGCTCTTCAGCTTAATGGTCAGAGGTTGCAAAAGAGGGAATGGGGGGGGCTCCTCTTCTTTGTCAGCTGTGACAAAGATGGAATTTTGCCAGGTGTCGCTTGTCGTACCACTCTGTTGCAAGATGGGGGAAAGACATCCCCGCTGAAAATTCCTCCTTCACATTAAGGGCAGTTCTGTCTTCCGCTGCATCGGATGAGGTTAACAGAACCCCTTTTCAAATGGAACCTTAATCAGAGCACATTCCTAACCTGGAGTTAGGCCGGCACAGTTAGGCCAGCAAAGTTTGGCCGGCACAAGGGCGACTGTAAAGCATGTTTGGACCACTCTCTGAGTCAGGGAGGATGGCGCACGTCTGTGTGCTGGCCTCTCTGATTTTGAGAGTGGCCCAAACATATTTTATGGTGACCCTTGTGCTGACCAGATTTTGCTTTATTTACCTCATATTTACCTCAGAAGTTTACCTCAGAAATTTACCTCAGAATGCTAGATACAAGGGAGTGGCATTTGGACCACTGTCGGAGTCAGGGAGGATGGCGCACGTCTGTGTGCTGGCCTCTCTGACTCCGAGAGAGGTCCAAACATAGTTTACAGTGTCCCTTGTGCCAGCCAAACTGTGCTGGACTAACTCCAGGTTAGGACTGCTCTCTCAGTCAGCAAATGAACCCTAACCAATCACAAATTTCCTTGCTATCAAGAGAAGAATGGCAGGCTGGAGAGGTTTGGCTTAAGGGATGATAGGCTAGCCATCTGGCTGGCAAAAATCTGTTTTTCCAACATCCCCTGACTTGAGGTCTTCCAAGATCTGCAGCAGTTGGCCAGATACTGATGATGGAGGGAGGGGGCAAGGTTTGCTTCTCTATGAACCTGTCTCGGTGGCAAATAGATTCCATTTTTACCTAGGCTAAGTTGACCATATGGTTACTGTTCCGTTTAATCTAGTTGGGCTCCAAAAGCAGGAAGTCAAATTGTTTTTGTAGAGAGAAGCTTGGGCAGAGCACAGTTGAGCCTTTGCTGACAGAGGTGCAGAGAGCTGATGGAAGAATCTGCGGCTGCCGTCTTTGGGAGGGCCGGCGGGGCAAAATGAAAAGCCAGCGCCAAGAAAAAATGGCAGACAAAAGGAAGTATTTCTTTACCAAGCGTGTAATTATTCTGTGGAACACCTTACCACAGGATGTGCTGATGGCATCTGGCCTAGATGCCTTTAAAAGGAGATGGCGCTGATTTCTGGACGAAAAGTCCATCATGGGTTGTAAGCCACGGTGGGTAAATGCAACCTCCTGGTTTTAGGCCACCTCAGTATGCCAAGGACAAGGGGCTGGGCACAGGATGCAGGCATCTTGTTGTCTTGTGTGCTCCCTGAGGCATCTTGGTGGGCCACTATGAGATGCAGGAAGCGGGACTAGATGGATCTTTGATCCAGTGGGGCTGGATCCATAATGGATCCATAATCCATATCTTTGATCCATAATGTTCTTCTGTTCTTAGGATAGCAAATTCTGTTTTATTTACCTCAGAAGTTTACTTCAGACGTTTACCTCAGAATGCCAGGTGCAAGGGAGTGGCAACAGAATGCAAGCATCTTGTTGTCTTGTGGCTTCTTGAGGCATCTGGTGGGCCACTGTGAGGTGCAGGGATGTGGACTAGATGGGCCTTTGGCCTGATCCAGTGGAGCTCTTCTTTTTTGCACATTTGAGAATTACCTTCTGAGAGGTGGGGGTTGTACAGGAGGTACAGGTGGTGTTTAAAAATTTGTGTCCTGCGTGCCAGATGCCCTAGCTATGACACTGCCTTAAATGGTAGGCAAAGAATGGCATTTCATTCACTACAGCTTATTCCTGAGTTTTAATGGCCGACTAGATTGTGTCTCTACTGCAGGCTGTTGGTGGAAGAAGGAAAGCTTGGCGGTTCTGCTTGTGCAGCCCTGGGGTGTTGTGAATTTGTGGTAATTATAGCAGAGTTGGAGGCTCGCGGACCCATTCAGCGCTTGCCTAGCGCGATCGGAGCGAAGGAACGAAGCGATCGCTACATTTGAACATCAAAGCCATTTTATTGGTTTCAGTAGCGAAAGTGAGAAGATGAGAAGTTTAGTTTGCCGGTTAGCAAAAGCCGGCGAAGGCTTGCCGCGTACAAGCGGCTTTTTGACTTACTCTTCACAGTTCGAGCGCACACATGGTACAGACAGAAGAACAAAGGGTGCAGTCAGACTATATCTGGTAGGTGGGTACTTAGAGACCCTCGTGCCCCATGTTAACCAATGGGGTGACCTTTAGAACACCATGAGCTCATGAGAGAGTGGGGTGTTTGTTAGCCAGTGCTTCCCGTGAGAGACATAGCACTACCAAGCTGGGAGGCTGATTAACTCAAGGATTCAAGGACACGCAGGTGTCCTATCTGCTCTGGAGACGAAGAGACGGAATGCCAGTTTCAACCAGTTCTGGAGTGTGTGGTGTGAAACTGCAACATGGGGCTCTTGCCAAATCTAGTGTTGCCCCTCAAAACGTTGCCTGTGAACCTAACCAAACTTGATATTTGCAAAACCACATGGTGCTATGCTATTGGACAATGAACACCCGCCCTTTGGCACCATTGGTGCGTGATGGAACTTGGCCAAGGAATTTTCGACGGAGCCAGTTTCTTATCGTGGGCATGAAATGCAGTTGTTGGCAGTGTTGTTGGCTCCTGGCCACAATGACTTGGTTCGGGTAGCTTTGAGCCACTTAGAGAGGTCAGGTCTAGCCAGAATGGGAGAGGTCCAGGTTAATGGACTAGGACAGTGTGGGTCCCAAACTGTGAGCTGCGGCAGCCGGGGAGAGCTGCAGAATCCTCATGAAAAGGCTATAAACCCTATAAACAATTTATAGGATTGTAGCCCTACCCTGTACACAATATGCCCTAATGGGGAGCCACAACCAGTGGCTCAGTAGGTCAAAGAAGCTGCCATTAGAAAACTTTTGGGAAGTTGAAGAATCATAACATATAAAGGGAATCAAGGGAAGAGACAGCACACTCTCCTTTTGAAAGCATCTGTACAAAGTAGGCTGTGGACATAAATGGCATCTCAAGTGCGAGTGGATTGTGGGGGCTTGTGGGGACGAGACTCTTAAGTCCAAGGTGTTAGGGCACAAAGAACAGAGCGCATCCTTGATGCCCTGTCTCATTATACAGGAAATGTGGCCAGTGTATTGGGGACAGTTTCTCCCCCAGATATTGCTACAGACACACTGGAGCAAGCAGTGAAGAGCAATGAATGCTCTGCGGGGGTTACAGAACATACTCAAGAGATGGGCTAGATAGTGAATTGAACAAGACAAGGAGCCAGTGGAGTCCCTTGGGGGGTGGCTTTTGAATTGCTTCCTTGGGTGTGTATCTGTTTCCAGTCCCAACGATCCCCCTCTAATGTGTCTTCTCCCACCTTGTGTTTGGCCTCTGGTGTGTCGCTTTACTTTCCTCTTGTATTTTTTAATTCTGTAATCTTCCACCTCTTCCTTAATCACCAATATGAATATGAATATTAATCACTAGATGAATATTGCTTCCCCAGGGGAGCCTAGTGTTCTATGGGATGGACCCTCCCCCAGAAGAGAGGCAGATTTGAAATTCAGCTGCTTTGGTCTGTTGCTGTTATATTAGCAGGTCCAAGCTCTTGTCAGTGGGATGTCCATTAGTTCTAACAATAGTAGTATGGGCTCCCTGAGGCACCTGATGGGCCACTGTGAGATACAGGAAGCTGGACTAGATGGGCCTTTGGCCTGATCCAGCAAGGCTTTTTCTTATGTTCTTATGTTCTTACTTAATACTAAAAATAGTAGTAGTGTATTTTTAAGTTATTTTCATCATCCTTGTTGTCTTAGCTAGTCTCCTCTACGTTAGAGCCTTTTTTAAAAAAATAGAAAATGTGTATTTAATCAAATTATATGCACAGTCACCTATTCACCCGTCTTAATAATTCTTTTGAACTACCACTGTAGTACTGTAGTGCAACTGTAGTACTTAATAATTCTTTTGAACTACCACTGTAGTACTGTAGTGCAACTGTAGTACTTAATAATTCTTTTAACTACAACTTTTTTTTAAAAAAAGTGTCAGAGGTAGAAATGGCAAGGATTGTATTGGCACAGGGTTGAAAGAAGCTGGGGTAGAAGCCTAGTTAAGAGCATCCAGATGGGCTGGAGAAACCTCGGGGTTGTGCTCTTACAGCAGCTGTTTGGAGGAGCAGACACACTGTAGTTGCAAGCATGCCCTGGCATCTGCGGGGGAGGGGCTCCCGGGCTCCCTGTGGATAAGCATAGGCTTCTTCCCTGCCCCACTCTGGAGCACGAAGAATTTTTAGTCGTCCAAAGTAAGAATAAAGGAAGGTAATGTTGCCGTCCCCCAGTCCGTGGATAATTGAAAACGCTGATACGGAATCCGTGGCTACGGGGGCTCAGAATAGCAAATTCTGTTTTATTTACCTCAGAAGTTGACTTCAGCAATTTACCTCAGAATGCCAGGTGCAAGGGAGTGGCAAAGAGTGACTGCATTCTCGTCCTCACAGTCTAGCTGTGCAGGTTGTCGTACCCCATGCCAGAGGCATAGCCAGAAGCCCAGGCGCCTGGGACGTCGCATGATATGTCAATTAATGTCACTTTCCGGGTTCTCCCCGGAGAAGGAGGGCATTGCAAAGCAGCCTGCACTGCCCCTGGGAAGAACCCGGAAGTTACTGCCTTGCATGTTGCCCTCCCCATTTGGGGTAGCACGCCCAGGTTCGGCCCAGTTATGCCTCTGATCCCTTGCTAGTTCCCAGGTAGGAGACGGGGAGCATCTTGAGGATTGCAGCTTTCCCACTGCTGGCTTCCTGGTCTGAGTGTGAGGGCCAGGCAGAGACAAGGTCTCTGCCTTTACCTGGGCTCCTCCTGCATACCTGGTTGGGTACCACTTTACCTGTGCCTCTCTGTCAGGGAAATCCAAGCCAGGGACTGACGGGGCTGTCGGTGAGATGTGCATACCGTGAGCAACAGCTGCTCAAGCATCACCTGTCTGCACACTCCCCCCCCCCCCGAGCATGACCCTCCGGTTACCATGTTAACTTCATGGACTTCCTTCTCATCCCCACTGCTTACAAGGGGTGTGTGTGTGTGTGTGTCTTCCCTTTCTTCATCATCAGTCTACATCAGGGGTAGGCAACCACCGGTTGCACGTGAGCTACTTGACAAAACGACGAGCTGGTGAAGAGCTACTGTGACCCCCCCCCCCGTATTTAATAGTAGGGAAAAAATCGCCAGAGCCAGGCAGCAGGGCCGGGGGTCCTTCCGGGAAGCAACAGGCACACAGCAGCAGAGCATTCATAAATCCAGCCCTCGTGGTCCTGATTTCTCTCCTCCACCCCATATTAAACTGTGGGGGGAAAAAAGAATCTCCAGAGCAAGGGAGCAGGGCTGGTCACTGGGGCATGCTTTGGAGGGCAGGGGAACTTACCAGGAAGTCGTGACCCATGGCACTCTGGAGAGGAGAGGGAGCCGTCTTTCCTTTCCCTTCCTTCCCCTCTGCACGTTGCCTGCTTCGCCTGTCATCGTGGAGAAGCTGCTTCTCCCGTCACCCTTTCTGGCCGCAGTCACCAGTCCTGCTTTGAGCATCCACCGTGCAAGAGCGCATGCTGGCCCAGTACAGAGCTTGCGAGCTCCAGGGCGGCAGCTGGAAAGGACAGAGCTGGCCGGTTCTGTGGTCTCGCTCCGTCCTTTCTGGCCACTCAGGGGCAGCTGCAGTGGCTGCTCTGAGCCGAAAAGGGCCCTGAGCTACCTGTAACCACCCCGTTGGCTACAAGTAGCTCCTGAGCCCCACGTTGCCTACCCCTGGTCTACATGGAGCAGAGCCAAGTGTTTTGCCTGCTCTGCACTTAGTAGCAGGCTGAGTCGTACAATGTCCGCAGCCCAAAGCTGTCTCTGGTGGAAGGAGGGGAGGCTGGGTAGGAGGAGGGGGGCTCCCTTTTGGCTCTGCTTCCCCCATTCTCAGACCCCGACTGCACACGGTTCCAGGCGCCATTTACACACCTGCACACCTTGTGATAACCCCCCGTGGTCTCTGAGCTTTCACAACATTGTTTCTCTCCTTCTCTCGTCCCCCATATCCCCCCTTGCCCCTTGTCCCTCTCTGTCTGTCCATCTGTCTGTCCCTGTGGTTCTTTCCCCCTCCCCCGTTCTCCTGTTCCTCTTTTAACCTCTGGATTTTGTTTTCCGTCATGCATACTTTGGTTGTCGTCATCTTTTGCCCCTTCTATAACCTCCCTGTGCTCTCCTCCGTCCCCTGCCCCGCCTGTCTCCCGCGGATGTTTTTTCCCCCCGCCCCCCTCCCGATCCCTGTTGTCTGCACCCCTCCCCCACCTGCCTTCTCTCTTCCTCCCTCCCTTCCCGTTTTGTTTTGCAGTCACTGTATCCATCAGATATTAGAAAGCGTAACTTACATTCACCACTATGCCATTGTGCACAGGGACTTGAAGGTCAGTATCTGTATGCCTTTCACCCTCTCAGAATGTGGGGCGGGGGAGTGTAGCTCTTGCCATCAGAGACCGGACCTGGTCTGCAGCTTCCTCTTTCAGTTCTGGCATGTGGGGAGGGCGCTCTGCAGAGTCGGCTTCTTTCCCCGTCTGAAACGTGCATGACCAAAGCTCCTCATTCTCTCAGCGTGACGAAAAACAGGAGTAGTGGGGGCAGGGAGTCCTGGGACCCTGTGACCTTCTGTGTGACACCCCCGAACCCACACGTGCACAGCTGGAACAGCCAGCACTGTCCGAAGAAAAGGAGCCCAGCCCTTTGACTCGATTCTGTAGCATTTGTCGCCTCCTCTTCTCCCATTTCACCCCACAGGTGCTTCTGCACACGTTCTCTCTCTGTTTCCTGATCTGCACCCAAGGTCGCGTGCACCCAGTCCCCCCTCCCAGACTCTAGCCCCGTTTTCTCTCAGGATCCAAGCATTCAATTTTTGACTTCAAGGTCAAAGGTCATGTGGTATAGGCAAGGTGGTGCATGGCTGTCAACAGGACACTGCATGGGGCTTTTAGCACTGAAGTCATTCCTGGTGGTAGAATGCTCAGTGGTGGCATCTCTGCTCAGCCTGCAGTGGAAGGTCCTCTGAATCCATCCTGGTTGGTTGCAGGAGGGACTGAAGCCTAACTAGGGGTATCTGCCCCCGGCACCATGCAAGCAGGGGTGCATGTCTGCCCCCAGGCTCTGCCTAGCTAAAGAGGAGGTCCTGGGGGCTCCACCCACCACATTCCTTCTCCTGTGAAGGCTCCAAGCCTCCATAGAAGAAGGAACAGGGTGTGTAAGGCTGCTGCACGCAGCACTCCATCCTCTGGGGGGAACCCGGAAGTGACATCACAGTGACATTGTGATGTCATTGTCCTAGGGGCTGGGGCGTTGTGTTACGGCTTTGAGGAGGGACACTGCTTTGCCCTTGGATGGGCCAATTGGTACCGGTTTCAAATTTCCCTCTTTTATTCCGGGTGCTGAAAAGCAGAGTATCAAGGCAACTGGGGTGGGGTGGGAGTGGAGAGACCCCCTCTCCCCTCTCACGTCATCATGGCAGTATTCTTGGCAGCATGCCAGGAAAACAGAGGGGACGGGAGGGGAAAAACCTCCCAGTCTGTTGCTGCTGCTGCCCCAGGGAACCAGGTAGGTAAAGAGAACTGGTTGGGAATGTCCAGCGAACGATGGAGGGTCAAAGATCTCCTTTTCTGAATTGGGCTTTCCAAATTTCTGAGATTCTTCTCTGAACCCAAAGGTAGCAAAGTTGGCTGGAACCTCTAGTTTTGCTCCTGCATCGCGACCTTTGTCCGAGTTTGCTCCTCACTGTCGATGATGTGCACGCAGATGTCAATTCCTTACCGAGCTGCTAGTTTGTTCATAGCGCGACTTGCAATGCCACGAGATACAGATCTGCTTCTTCTTCGTTATATTCTTCTTCCTCCTCCCCAAAAGCTTATTATAGAACTGTTGAAGCTCCAGGAGCAGCAGCTAAATCTAGGGAATGATTCGCCTTCCCTGAAGTTGTGGGGTGGGAAATGTCAACCGAGGGCGGACAGGAGAGAAGTTTGTTGGGAGCAGGTAGGGCAGTGGGCCCCAAACTGTGAGCTGTGGCTCCCTGGGGACTCATGGAAGACAGCCAGTAGTGCCATGGAATCTGTGCACACAAGACAAAACACTGCCCTTTATAATGTATAGTATTTTAGCTGTAATGGGGAGCTGCAGCCAGTGCCCCAATAGGTCAAGGAAGCTGCCACTTGAAAAAGTTTGGAAACCGCTGACAAAGTGTAAAGGGAGTAGCTAGTGACACACAGTTTGCTCACTGAGTTAATCAGGAGGGCTGGTTGGCCACCCTGAGCACACAGGAGACAAGTTGGAACAAACTACAGGTGTGCCCCGGTATCCACTGATTTGTTATCCGCGGTTTCAATTATCCACAGATACCACGGATACTGGGACGCCATAAAGATAGGGGAACATTAAATCCCTTTTTTTTTACCTTGTTGCAGCAAAACCACTGATGTTCCTCAATCTTTAAAAAGGCATCCCCAGCATCCGCGGTTTCAGGTATCCATGGTGGGGTCTGGAACAGAACCCCAGCAGATACCAGGGCCTGCCTGCATAAGCACTTGGAATAATGCGGTGAAACAGACAGAAACGGTTTTCAGGCGATGGAAAGGGAATGTTGCAGAGACTCAGGGTGTGGCTTTTTGCACAGATTGGTAGACATTCGTGGAGGCAAGATCTATGTGTGGCTAATGCCACCGAGAGTCAGAATCCATGTCCCAGTATAGGAACCCCAGTATCCAGAACCTCCAAAGTTTGCAAATAGGGGGTATCACCATCTTACCCTGCCTTTGCACTTCCTTGGAGCAGCTGATTGACCTGGGAAATCCCAGATATTGGAAAGAGGCTGCCAGAGTGACAATTTCTTGCATACTTAAATCCATTAACAAATCCAGGCTAAGCCTAGGTGGGCTTGTGCTTGAGCCATTTAGTAGGTAAGTGTAACAGGATTTTCTCGTGCTAGGAATATGTTATGCCCCCATAGTGATTGTGCAGGAATCTGGGTTATATTCTCTGAAGATGCAAATGCATTCTAGTGGGCTCCAGGTACATTTACTCCAGCTAGTTTCTCACGGGTGGGAAATCACAGAAAGGCTGGCTATTTTCTGGGAAGCCAAGTTGACCCTCCTTCATCCTGGCAAGCAATCATTGGATGCATCGGGGCCAGAAATAGTGTTCTGGTAACAAACAGACCAGCTAAAGAGAGAGTTCCGATGGGATTCTCCTGTAGACACTAGAGTTACTCACTCAGGGAGGGATTATCACATGTGCTGGGCAACAAGCCAAAGCTCTTCTGGTACATTGAACTTGGCAGCACTACTCACAGTGCACAGGTGACTGCTAGCTGAGCCCAGGGAAAAGGACAGGGCTATTTCTGGATCATGGCCATATCATCCTCTCGTTTCCTAAAGGAGAGGTTCCTGTCTTCCTTTAGGATGCCACAGCTGACATTAAAAGAGTTGCCTCTACAGACAAGAGTTGGTCGTAGAAGTAGCTCCATTCTCGGCATGTGGATTGCAGGTCCTTGCCTACAAATTTTGCCCTGGCAGCTTTGCCCTGGTTTCTTGGTGATTCCTTAAATCCACATTGGCTGAGACACATGGTCAAGCTAGAAAATGTGTGCATGTGTTTTTAACAAAAATAAGTGCCCCCTACCCATGACGCACACAATGGTGACTTAACTGTTAAGAACCTATTTCTATCCCACCTTCCCCCTCCTCAATGGGAGGCGCTCGAAGCATGTTTAAAACAACGCAGTCGAAACAAGCTCAAAATAAAACAAAAGTTTGGCAAGGAGCAGCACCGACCATAAGTCTCTGCAGAAGCAGGGCCTGATTAAAATAACAGTAGAACAGCAAAAATTGGGCCTCAAAAGCTGAGCGAAACAAATAATGTTTTCAGATGTGGCTGGAATGGTGGCAAAAATTTGTGGCCTCTTCCCTCCGTTTAGCCATCCTATGGGATTTGCAAATCAGGGAGGAGGGAGTGATAAAAGGCCACTTCTCCCCTTTCCAAGAGCGCTTATAGGTGGTGGGGGTCCTAATCTGTGTTAATGATGGTAAGGTGACAAAAACAGGCTGGTGACAGGACTATTTTTGCTTGGGGTGTTGCTAAGATTGTTTCCGAATGCATTCTTGAATTTCAATTGGATAGTTTACCTACCTTACATCAGTGATACTCTTGGGAAGACTAACTGGAGGTATCAAACTTTGGCTCCCACAAAAAGCTTCAGATGTTGGGATGTAGGTGACTACGTCTCTGTGCTCTGTGGGAGCAGGAAGGACATCTCTATTTCCCTCCCTCCCCCCCCTTGTGATTTTTCTTTTGTCCCTAGGATGATCATTCTCTCCACGTGACAGATGAGCTTTGCTCTGTGCTGAAGGTCAACAGGCTTAGGAGCGGAAGGTATTCAGAATTCAAGGGCACTCTGCTGAGATAAGCTTGTTCAGCCACATCTGAAGTATAATCATTTTCAGTACATCAGCCATGCCCAGGAGGGGACAGAGTAATTGCATGTTAGCAGGGGCCCTGAATCACACGGAGATTATCCTGAATGAGACTGAGAGCACAATCCTAACCTGGAGTTAGGCAGGCACAGTTAGGCCGGCAAAATTTGGCCAGCACAAGGAAAGCGTGTTTGGACCACTCTCGGAGTCAGGGAGGATGGTTCACATCTATGTGCTGGCTTCTCTGACTCTGAGAGTGGTCCAAACGTGCTTCACGGTGGCCCTTGTGTTTCTGTACCCTCAAGTTCCATTTTTGAACCCAGAGGGGTTTAAAGTTTTTTCCCTGTCTGTGTGACTGCCAGATTACTGGGTCCAGTAGACTATGAGCAGTCTATCCATTTGTTGCATTAGGTCTGGAGTTGCTGTTGTTTGGCACAACAATAGGGTTGTGATGGGGTGCAGGAGAGGGACTAGTTAGAGATTGCATCTTGTAGGCACCTCAGAGTTTGGTATTTGTTGTTCTGCTGCAGAGAGATTGGACTTGTGATCACAAACATTAGTCACCCATCTCTCTGATTGCATTGGTCCTATCACTTTATAGATTCTGTTCGTCTGAATGATCCAGGTCTACAAATTGCTCATTTTTCACTGCAGGAGTTTAAAATAATCCGATTAACAAGAGTCAAATAGCCTTTGCGATGCTTAAAGAAAGACCTGATGTTCTCATGTCACAGGAAATGTATAAAAAAGCTGATTTCTCTGCACTCAGTTATATATTGAGCTTCTACAATTATGATCCATACAATTGTCTATAATTGTAGAATTATAATTATGCAATGATAGATGGCTTGCTTCACCAATAACGAGCCTCTGGATTTTTGAAGCAAGGGAATATTGTTTCAAATACACTGGGCAACTGTGATGGTTTTGCAAAGACTCTTTTCTAATTGGGGGAATTTAATTAGCTTAGAAATCTGGCCATAGATAAGAACCCATCTGCAGGAAAGGGGCTATGTATTTTTTATTCCAGTAAATGGCATTCATTGACCTCCTCAAAACTTCGTCCCTACTCACTATGCAAATACCTCAGGCAGTGCTAAATTACGGTCTGATTACTCATGGGTCAATCGCAGTATTGCCCCTTAGGAGACCAGGGAAAAGGGCAAATTGGCAGTTAAATCACTCCTTTCAAAAGGCGCATTTGCAATGGTAATGCAATTGCAATTGAAACCGAAATCATAGCCTATTTCTCCAAAATCTTTATTTTGTTGCGGGGAGTGTACCAGTGGAAACAGTATAAAATGCTTTTAAATTTGTTGTTCAGTGCAAGGAGACTTGTGTCCCATAGTTTAAAAAAAGGGGGGGGTAAAGGTACAAACTAGAAATAGTTAGTAAAATAGTTAGGAAAAGAAACTTAAAAGAAGCAGTGAACAATCTATATCAGTGGTTCCAAAACTGCTACACTCTGCTGGCTTCCTGAGGGTCTGTGCTGGATTCTTCTGAAGGCAGATAAGAGACCCCTTGCACCTAACCCCATTGATCTCATAGGATCAATGGTTCATTATCTGCGAACTCACTATCCGCAAGGATTTCCAAGCATCTTACCCTAGCGGAATAATGAGGACTGATTGTAACTCAGAGCGCAATCCTAAAAAAAAAAAAGTAATAATACTTGGATTTATATACCGCCTTTCTTAGGTCACCAGATTTCTCTAATGACTGTAACTCAAGGCGGTTTACATAGGCAGACTTTATTCAGAAACCCGAAGGTTTTTACAGTTTTTACAGAAACGTTCTATCTTGCAAGAACTACACACATACAGATGGCTCTTTCTAGATTTAGTCCTTCTTTCTGGCCACCCGTTTTGTCTTCTTGCTGGCTGATAAGCGGCTTCCCTGCTCCCACCAGAGAAGCGGCTGACTTCGGCACAACTCCCCCTCTCACAAGGCAGCCGGAGACAGCTCAGCTGTTAATCTGTCGCAATTTACAAGGTCTGCCGCTCACAGAGACTTCCAGCTGTCCCGAACTGGCGACCTTCAGATCTTCAGCTCTTACCTTCAGGCAAACGGAGGCATTAACCCTCTCGACTAAATCTTCTGCCCTGAATTAGCGAGGATGGTGGGCCTATGCCAAATCCAGCACAGCTTCGGTGTGCTGGGGAGCCTCCCCGTGGAAGGGCACATTCATGCTCTTGCCATGGGTTTCATCGGATCTGTGCCTGCTGTATAGCAGGCACAAAGCCAAGGAGCCCATGTGGTGCGGTGCCAACATGGGCGTCATTGCTAGTGATGTTGGGCCAGCGCAAGCGCATTGCATCAGCCAAACGTCCTTTATAGGATTGCGTCCTCAATCAGCTCCCACAGCAGTTTACTTCTAAGTAAAGGTGGCTAGGCTTGCACTGCATATCTGCTCGGCGTCTTTGCTTGGCCTGTCCCACTTGGGAGTTTATTCCAGATACAAGTTGACAGTAGGAAGTTTGAAATACTTAGGAATGTTGTATAGCACCTCACTTGGTTGACCTTCAGAATGATCATGATTTGCTTGATCATTTTAATCTTCAAAACTGGCAGAAATTCAATTTTTCTTGCTAGGCAAGAGTCGACACTGTTAAGATGCTAATTTTTCTCTTTCCTAAATGCTGGTTCTATTTTTGATGACATCGTCCTGAAAATAATAAAGACCTGAACGACTTTTTATATGTATATTATGATGCCTCTCGACTGAAACACTCTGTGATGTGTTCTTCTGCTTTGGGTTTTCTTTAATGAAAGCGAAATGTTCAGAGTTGGTAGCCTCCCCCCCCCCCCAGGGGTGTTTTTGGTACTGGTGATTATGGTAGAATAATGTTGATTTATTACCTTGGCTGGGGGCCACTGTGTTGTACAAAACAGAGAACAAATTCTCTGATGGGATCCATCTAGACTGGAAATGAGAGGTGTGCAGTTAGGGAAAGGGTTCATCTGTCGTGATGTTGTAAATGGTCGCTTGTATTTCTTGTGCATTCATCGTTTGTAAAGTGCAGGCCCACATGTTGGTAGATTTCTCTAGCCTGCTCCAGGGTGACCCAAAAACTGCGCCATATCATAGCTTACAATGCAGCATTGATACAGCACAAACGCCCAAAGCTGTCTAGTGTAGTAGGGGATAGTTCTCTGTGATGCTCCAAGTAAACCTTGTTTGTTCTTTTTTGGGGTGTGTATGGATCTGCTGTGAGATTTGCACCTTTGATACAAGGGGGGCATTTCTGGGCTGGCCTTTTGTTCTGTCATAAGGTCCCTGTGGGAAAAGGTGTAAGTGGGCAGATTAAAAACATATTATTGTATTTTATTGCTGTAAGCCGCCTTGGGTGCCCATGGGACAGAAAGGCGGGGTATAAATTAAATAAATAATAAAAAATAATAATATGAGCAGATTGAAAAGTTGACCGGTGCATTGTTGAGGCAAAGGGAAACCCAAACATACATAGAACTATCAGGTCTTCCTTGAAACCTGAGAACTGCTCAATTCTATTTGAGCCTTCTGTGCTCCTCTGGGTCTGCAGCCCTAGAAGAGGGCAGAGGACTGTATTCTGCCCTTAGGTCCCAGTAGGAAAAAGGTGTAAGGGGGCAGGCATATATGCACAGACAAAAGTTGACCATGGTGCATTGTGAAGGCAAGGAGGAATCTAGACACCCATACAAAAGAACTAGCAGGTCTTCCTTGAATGCTGAGAATCCTGAATCTCAATTCTATTTGAACCTAACAAGACTTCATGCCTCTCTAGGTCTGCAGCCCTAGAAGAGAGCAGAGGGCTGTGATGGGAAGGGATGGCCACCATCCTACAACCCATTCTGATGATTCTGTTATTGTGCCTTTCCTTTAGTGCAGAATCCTCACTTCTGTCTGCTTTGGGATTTGCCTCCCTGGTCCCAGAATTTCCACCTGTCTTGAGTCCTTGCATCTCTCCTTTCCTCTCCAGGGAGAAAGAAGTATCCCCCTCCTGGCCTTCTTCTGCCCCCTTTTCCTTTTCCTAGTTTCTGTAATTTGGGGCTTCACCTTTTTGCAGTTAGAACTCAAGGCAGTAGGGAGACCGATTTCCTTTATTTTCCATTATCCTTTTCCTCGTTTTCCTTTTCCTCCTCCTCCTTCTCCACTTCCCTTTCCTGATTTCCCCCCTCCCATTATTTCCCCCCAAACAGCCTGTGTGGTTGTTACCACTCACCGTGAACTAACACGCCCCCTGGTGTTTGCATGCAGTCATTGCATCCAGCAGATCCTGGAGGCTGTTCTCCACTGCCACCAAATGGGGGTCGTCCACAGGGACCTTAAGGTGAGTTCTCTTCCCTGCTGCTCTATCCGTCTGTCCGTCTTTGTATCTTTGCATGCTTTCTTTCTTTTTCTTTTTCCTTTTCTGAAAAGAAGTGGATCGGGTTGGAGTCGACCACGCCAAATTTCCTGCAAATCTTATCGCAGGGTCTGCTGGTCATCTAGCCAATGGAGAATAGCAAGGTTGGACTTGATCTTTGGATGGGGAACTTCCTGTGACAGCCCAATCAGAAATCAGCCTCATGATATTGGGTGTGTGTGTGTGTGTGTGTGTGTGTGTGTGTGTGTGTGTGTGTAATTGTTGCTGTGATCCTTGGCTGACCTGTAGGGCTTCCCTTCCTGATGTACCTGATCAAAGTTTAATTTTTTTAATTATTATTTTTGAAGAATTTATACCATGCCTTTCCCATGCCGAAGCAAATGCCCAAGGCGGCTTACATGGGCAGGCTAGTCTAAACCACCATTTTTCAATGGGTTTTTTTTACAAATATACAGTATTCTGAGATTCACCGAATCCTCAGTCCCAGATGTAGCCTTCACAGTGTGGTTCCCTCCTCTGGTCGTATGACTTGGAGCTTCAGCAGGTGATCGTCAGTCCAGCCTGGACATTTCCCCAAGGTTGGACTCCGCTCTTTTGCCGGCTGGCCTTCTCACAACATTCCCGCACTGTATAATCAGCCTGCTTAGGCTGTCTAATTCTCCTGCTTAGGCAGTACCAGCAGCTCAACCATCAGTCCACACCATCCAGCAAAGGAGAAACATAACATTTGCAGTTGTGGTGCTTGCTGCAGTCTTGCAGACCTCGACTTTGACCAGAATTGTAGAGGTGGTTGTTGGGTGGGGCGGGGGGGGGGGAGAACACAGAAGAGAAGGCTTAACTGGCCTTTGTGGCCACACAGTGGCCCAATCACAAACTGCACTTTAATTTAAAGCGGGAAGCTCAGTAGAAAGAACACCCCAGTGGGTGGGGTGACAGGTTAATTTGAAGCTGACAGACCACGCTTTGAAGGGCTTTTCCAGAAAGTTCTCATGTCAGGGCTTAAGGGAAAGCTGGCTGCGTGTTCCCGAATCTAGTCCTCCACAGCACCAACAGGACTGCAGCAGGTGTGAAGTGCCGACATATCCTGCTGCAGGAAAAGAAAGCAAAACGAAACAGGAGTGCTGGAAGACACCTTCCAGATGAGCCCTGAAGTGCAAGGGTGTGAAGGGTTCCATTCCCTTTCATTTGACTTCGCTTTAAAGGAGGCTGGAAATGCATTTGGGTCTCAGTGGCATAACTAGGGCATATGGCACTCAAGGCCCATACATTTTTAACACTCCCATACACCACCACCCTGGATCGCAGAAGGCCTCCAGAAAGCACCTTGTTAAAGCGTGGCAGTGAACACACTCTACCCCTCCGCCGTTATGCCACTTCTGGCGCTTACCATTCCACTCCTTCCGGTGGCAAGGAGGGAAATCCTGCCTGTGCAAGCTGTATCAGCCACTCATTGTTCCGTTAGTCCCCTGCCATCTCAAATCCCAGTGTTGTGCTCATCGTTGGGGATTGCATGCTTTGGGGGTTGCCCCACAACATCAGGCGGGCGCCCAGTCTTTGTGGTGGAGTTTAGTTTTTGCATGCTGCATGGGGGAGAGCAGCCCTCCCTCGCGTGTCATTTGGCTAATCTGAGCTGATTTCTGGACAGCTGTCAGGTGACGGTCTGGGGAGGGGAGGCACATGGCAAAGATGTGGAGCTAAGGTCTAGGACAGCAGAATGACGAGGCTTTCAGTAAACATCTCATTTCGGTTTCCCAACTACTCCCTGCCTTTTCCACTTTCCTTGAGCTGTTTCTCTCCCCACCCTCAATCACCTCCAACATTTTCTTCTCCCCCCAGTGGGCATAGGGGGTGAAGCTTTTCCATGGGGAGCCCATAGATGAGGCAGATACAATCTCTCTCTCTCTCCAGATGTTTGCATGCATGGTGTCTGGTTTAAATGTGCACTGATTCTTTGGTTGTTGTTTTTTCCTGTGACTTTCCCCGTATATTGGGTTTTTGTCCTCCGTTTGTTCGTCCCCTGTCTGGCCTCTTTTGAATGCTGTCTTGGCAGGCTGAGTATGAGAAAGAGACCCTGTTCGACAGCTGAGGTTCAGCAATGTCTGAGAGTGGCAACAAGGGGAACCTTAAGATCACAGTTCCGTTTTTGTACGTGCAAAATGTACTTTCTGAAAAAAAGATCTGTGTTGTTTCTGTCGGTGCTTTCAATGATTCTGGGCTTTCCCCTCCACTGTAGTTGCTGCAAAGGGCTTTTGGGCTTAAGAGACAGGAATTGGAACAACTGAAAGGCTTTGAGGCTTTGAAAAGTAACTGATTTAGGGTGCAATCCTAGCCAGCGTTCCAGCACCAGAGTAAAGGCAATGCAGCTCCGAGGTAAGAGAACAAACATTTCCCTACCTTGAGGAGGCCTCCGTGACTACTACTCCACTGCAGGATGCAGCACAGGCCCCAATGGCACAGCTATGTCAGTGCTGGGAAGTGGGTTAGGATTGTGCCCTTAGATTTCTGCTGAACACCTGCCATGCCTGATTGTTGCGTTGCCCACGCTAACAAATAAGCGGGCTCGCTTCGGTTTTGTGGAAACAATTCCCGTGGCAAAGCTCTTTATCGGGGTCATTTGCACAGCTGCCTCTCTTGGAGATTGCCCTCACAATGGCTGGCCTTGACCAGTCAGCAGTACGAATGGTTGTAAGTAGTGGCGGAGGGCATAGCTTGTCGTGTTGACCTCATCTAAAGATCTAAGTTGTACTGAGGTCACTCTGTCTTAAGAGGTCAGACGGGGACAGAGGCAGCCTTGGAAGTCGGTTGGCCCATGGTTATCTAGTCTCCTGACCTGGACCTCGTTTTGAACTCTGGAGACAATGTCTTTGACACCGTCTTGATGGGTGGAATTAATCTGCAACTGTGTGGGCATTCTGGGTTGTAGCACAGCCAATGTCTTATTTGTGTAGCAAGTTTGAAAGGAGCAATTGTGTGACAGAGTTGATCTCTGACACATCTAAAACAGGCCTTTGGAGTGTGGATTTTCAATTATTTTATTGGTGAATATCTGCTATCCTAATCGGGCCCTTGTGGAATTACTTTCCTGAGTGTGAGACGATCCGTCTTGTCTGTGCTGGGCTGTTGGGCCTTCATTAGCCTTCAGAGTACCGCAAGGAGCTGGGAGCTGGATGTTATTGACAACTGAGACTGACTTTATGGAAAGAAAGCTGTTTTACTCAAACAATTGTCCTCTAGGAAGCTCCATTAGCCGCAGCTCTAGATTTTACCTCTTCGAGAGTCTTTAGCTTGTGACTGACGAAGGGTGCAATCCTAACCTGGAGTTAGGCCGGCACAGTTAGGCCAGTGAAGTTTGGCCAACACAAGGGACACCATAAAACACATTTGGACCACTCTTGGAGTCAGGGAGGATGGTGGACGTTTGTGTGCTGGCCTCTCTGACTCCGAGTTTGGTCCAAACATACTTTATGGTGTCCCTTCTGCCAGTCAAACGTTGCTGGCCTAACTGTGCTGGCCAAACTCCAGGTTAGGACTGTGCACTTAATTGGAATGAGTAGGGATGGACGACAGTGACTTTTGGGCTAGAACCAACCTTCCCTGATTGGCAGAAAGGGGTGGGCATTGTGTGGAATAAGCTACCAGTTGTATGGTGTCGTCGAAAGCCGGGCAACTGCTCCAGTGGGACTGAATGACCACTCTGTTTGAGAATGTGGTCCATTGAGTTTGGTTGTGAGTCCAAGTTGTGCAGCATACAAGCTGGGAATTCTCAGCTGCTTTTGCAGGTTGCAAGCCCTCCCCCTCTGGTGTTTTTCCAAAAGACATTCGGACAAAGTCTGCGCGGTTTGCTGGGCAATACCTTTGCAAGAAGAGGGATGTTCTCATCCTAGCAGCTCATTTCTAATCCATTGCAAGAGCTGGCATTCGTTCCTTTTCTGCATTGCAACATTGCCAAAGTGTCCGAGGGGCTATTTTTAACCAGTGACTTCTTTGTCTCCGCTGATTCCGAGTGGATATATCTGGCAGGCTAGACCACCAAGTTTGGGGACACCGAAGGGAAGGTGACACAAAGCATAGCCTACTAATCTCCGCTGACGGAGCCAGGATTCCAAGCAAAGGATGGAATGGAGGGGAGCCCTTTTTGTGTGCATGCTTGGTGGATACCATGTTGTCTGTTGTGTTTTGTCAGTTTACAAGCTGGGTACTAGAAAGCCATGGGGAGCACAGATACATGTGTGTGCTCTCTCCTTGACGTTGCAGCCCTTGGCCGTACTGGGTCCAATGTCATAAAATGATGGAATTGGAAGGAGGAAGGGGCACTTAGCTGCAAGGCAGAATCACCTACCATCACACACTTCGCAATGTTCCCACAACCAGAAGGCAACCCCCCTGGGGGCTGCCGAGCAAATGGGCTGTGAATGACTCAAGTCAACAAAGCCACAAGTTTCAGCAGCCGGAATCCAGGTTGCTGGTCAGTCTCACCTGATAGGACGTTCCTTAGTGACCCCAAAAGATGACAGTCAGCCCAGGCCCAAAGCATCGTCAGAGCCTGTCCAACCAAGTCTTCCAAGGGGAACTTGTGCTGGGCTGTTGAACTGCAGGATCAAACTTCATGTCTGTGGTAGGGATTGTGCCTGAAATTCCGGAGCCATCTTCACCCACTGGGGAAACACTGCTTTTCCACCCAAACATCACGACTGCCGGGGGCTCCACCCAACGGCCTGACCCTCTGATGCATCAAAATTTAAAAAGGAAAAGCAGGTCGTACCATTTTCAGATAAAACAGCAAACGTGTGGTTTAGACCAATCCTAGGGCCAAGGAACGCGAAAGCCACTGTTGACCAACCGGTAGGGGAAGAAGAGAACATGGTTCCTTCAGATCAAAAGTGCTGCTTTGGTGTGCAAGAGTCTTCCCAGAAGGCATTTCATGTGGCATAGATGTCCAGCCTCATGCCTACAATGGAGACCAAGCAGCTCTCCTTGACTCAAAAAACTCATTGCTCTTCCTCCCACTCTTAGGATTGGAAAAGGAAGTGGTGGAAGGGCAGAAGAGGAAATATCAAGGATAGGAGAGTGGTAGGCTAGAGAGTCAGAAATGCCCTACCCCAGCACCCTCTGCACTTCCTCTTCCACTCCATCCCCCTCTTCCTGTTCCAGTCCAGGGAATGAGAGGAACAGAGGCTGCACATCCCTGGTTAAGAGGGGGACACACAACATTTATCAGGCCAGGTGCCAGGAGATTTTGGGGTAGCCCCACTCTTTGGGGGGGCAGTCAATTTGAGCTAGGGAATGAAGTGTTTCTGGGGTCCCCTTTGCAATAGTCTGGGGTTCCGTGATCTGTTAGCTTCTTTCCCCATCATTCCTGGGAAGTGCTGTTGATGAGGGCAATAAGAATAGTTCTTTGTCTAGAATGGGGGTGGTTTTGTAAGTAGAGGGAGGGTGATTCTGCATCACTGAATGAGACAGATAGCAGGTTGGCTATTTTTTTGCTGCTTAAAGCCCCTCCGTACTTACAGGTTAGATTTCCAGTTGTCTGTAAGTTGAAGCGTACATAGGTCAAAACGTCCCGTTCTTGCCAGCCTACTGCTGTTGTGCCTGCGCAACTGATGGATGTACCACATCCGTGCCAAAGCACCGACACAGACATACATAACTTGGACGTCCATAATGCAAGAATGTGCAAATAAACCAGCACAGGGGCCAGCAAACCAGCTAGTCATGATACCAGAATTTCAGTCCTCTGCTTGCAGGTTCATATCAGGGTACACTGGCCTAAAATAGTCTCCCCTCTTCTTCTGGCTATGGGACAGGACTACCCCCAGAAATGAGTGTCTCTCTTTTTCTGTCTCTGTGTCTCACACTATTTTGGCGGCGGCGGTGTGTGTGTGTGTGGGGAGATTGTGTCTAACTGGCTTCTGCAAACTGTTTGTTGTGTTTTTTTTCTGTGTTTTTTTTTTGTCGTCCTATTTACTTTAAACCAAACCCAAATGATACATGGCTCTATTAAAATGACACCGATTGTTAACTTGGGTCGCTATGACAGCCGGAGAACCTGCTTCTGGCCAGCAAATGCAAAGGCGCCGCGGTGAAGTTGGCGGATTTTGGCTTGGCGATTGAGGTGCAAGGGGACCAGCAGGCTTGGTTCGGTGAGTGCCGGCAGGGGGGACTTTCCTCTCCCCCTTTCCCCTGTTTGCTATGCTGATCCACCAATGGTGCAAACGCACACCGTGGCCACTTCTGTTTTCTCCCCAGGCTTCGCGGGCACCCCTGGCTATCTCTCTCCTGAAGTCCTACGCAAAGAAGCCTATGGCAAACCAGTGGACATCTGGGCATGTGGTAAGACTGACCTGCCTGGTCCAAGGTAGTGGTGTGGCTGTCAGTGAAATGAATGAGCCCTTTCCCTCCTCCCCGGAAGCCATGATCCAGTCTTCCCATCACCCCATCTGTCCCCCTCTACTAGCCATCATCCATCTGCTTGTGAGGACATGGCAGACTGGCACTTGTCCCTTATGCTGACGTCTCAGTTTGCCCTCTGCCGAGCCTGACACAACTTCTCAGCTCAAGTCCTTCGACAAGCATTCCGAAGCTTCTGAGCACTCCTACTGTAGGAGCAAATAGTTCTAAATGAGTTGTTTTCAACCATTTTGAACCTAGGGTCAGCCTTTCACCCAAGCAGCCATCATGGTACCCACCTCTTCATGACGCACCATATCTGTAAGTGGTGAGCACACCACTGATATGACCCAGTTGTGGGTCCTGACCCTCCGGCCCATCAGCACTCCGGCTGACTCAGACTTCTCAAGTGCCGTCTGTCAAAAGCGGGGTCTCCAAGTGTTCCTGCTGACACTTTCCAGTACATTTTGCTGCAGCTGCTCCCAGAGCAAAACAAGGAGTAGCCCTCTGCTCTACCATTGAGGCTGGAAGGTCTGATCTTCCATTATGTGAATACCCTTATTATAGATGTCTTTGATGAGCCCTCCTTTGGCAACTTTTTTTTGTTTTTTGGTGCCAAGTCATATTTTATAGCTACAAGTTGAGCCTAATTACCCACAGATTTTTAATCCACCGATTTAGCTCAACATAGGTCCCTGGTGGGGGCACAGCTCCAGTCAGGTACTGGGGGGAGGGGGGAGCAAAATCCGCAGGTTTAATTACTTATGGATTTTTTTATCCACAGGGGGTCCAGGAACGGAACCCTCACAGATAAAAAGACCCACCTGTATTGGTTATCTGCAAATAGTTTTCCATCTCTTCTTGACAAGCCTGAGTGGTTGAGGATGAGACAGAGGAGGTAGGCTAGATACCACTTGGGTCTAAATCCAGCTGTCCCATTCCTTTGCCATAGGTGTTATTCTTTACATCTTACTGGTTGGATATCCTCCTTTCTGGGACGAGGATCAGCACAAGCTGTACCAACAGATCAAGGCTGGCGCCTACGATGTGAGTAGCAGTCTTACCATACTTGCTTTCACTCAAGACAAGACACTGCAGTAGCTACGGTCAATTTCGCTTGACTTGGGAGCACACAAGGTCTCCCTTAGGAATGCATTTTGCTTATATGGCAGTAGCAGTGCTGGCTGGACAAGAGAATCTGAAAACTCCCCCGCTGCATTTGGGTGTTGTGAGTTTTTGCAGGAGATGCTATAATCCTATAAAATGATTATAATCCCATATAATCCTGCCCGTGCTCTTAGATCATCTGGGGGGGGCCCTTTTGACTGTGCCGCCACCAGGAGAGGTGAGAGGGGCGGCGGCCAGGAAGAGGGCCTTCTCAGTGGTGGCCCCCCAACTTTGGAATACCCTCCCCTTAGAAGTGAGAACTGCTCCCTCTTTGGTAATATTTCGGCGGGGGCTGAAGACTTTTTTATTTCGAAAAGCTTTTAATTGCTGACAGGCGGGCTGGTTTTTATACTTTTTCTTATATTTTATGATCCACGGGGCTTGTTTATTTTTTTAAATTTTAATTGTTTTAATACTGTTTTTAAATTACTGTTTTTAACGTTAAATTGTGAATTTCTATTGTGTTTTATTGTTTTGTTGTTGTAGGCCGCCTTGGGTGCCTATGGGCAGAAAGGCGGGGTATAGATTGAATAAATAAAATAATAATAATAATAATAATAATAATAATTAATAATGCTGATCTGTGGCATGGGGGCTCCCTCGTCCTTAAAGGCTGACGTGGCCTTCGACATGACCTTCCTGTGCCATCTTCTTGTCTCCAGTTTCCTTCTCCCGAGTGGGACACAGTCACCCCGGAAGCAAAAAACCTCATAAACCAGATGCTAACCATCAACCCGGCAAAGAGAATCACAGCTCATGAAGCTCTCAAACATCCATGGGTCTGTGTAAGTGTCGTGCCTGTGCCTCCCTTGGAACTTGGTGCTCACTTTTTCTTTTTTCTTTTTTTGCATGAGGAGGACAGAATTGGAACGCTTCTGAGAGGGCAATTTTAACCTGGAGTTAGGCTGGCACAAGGGACACTGTAAACTATGTTTTGGACCACTCTCTGAGTCAGGGAGGATGGTGCACGTTTGTAGGCCAGTCTCTGACTCAGAGAGTGGTCCAAACGGACTTTACGGTGTTATGTCCCTTGTGCTGGCTAAACTTTGCTTTATTTACCTCATATTTACCTCAGAATTTTACCTCAGAAATTTACCTCAGACTGCCAGATACAAGGGAGTGGCGTTTGGACCACCCTCGGAGGCAGGGAGGGTGGCGCACGTCTGTGTGCCGGCCTCTCTGACTCCGAGAGTGGTCCAAACAGACTTTATGGTGTCCCTTGTGCCGGCCTAACTCCAGGTTAGGATTGCGCCCTGAGCCACCTTGTTTTGCCTTCAAGCACCCCAGTTGCTGTTACATTGGTTCGTTGTTGTTGCAGGTGACATGTACCCACAAAATAACTCTCCCCAAAAGCCGTGCAATCTGGGTGCTTCAGTGGAGGCACCCAACATTGCTGATAGGCAGGGCTGGCCGAAGGAGCTGTGGAGCCCAGCCTTTTGTTTTTTGTTTTTTGCAGGGTCCTCCGTCCTTGCAGGGCAGTCCTCCTTTCCAGGATGAGTGGCAGAGGCATCACAGCCAATCACAGTGGCACCTGGGGAGGGGGGCTGATTTCAAGCCAATCAGACTCAGGGCTGCGCAAGAGGGAGGGGCCACCCAGCAGCAATGCTCCTGTCCCCACACTCTCCTTGCAGCCCCTCAGCATGGAAGATTCCTTGCTGCCTCCCTGACCTCCAGCGATCTCCCTGGCCCCACATTGCAGTGCTGTCATACTGTGACACGGGCAGCCCCATTAGGATTGGGCTGTTAGTTTGGCTCGGCTCTTTGGTCCTTGCAGAGTCCTTGGCGATGGTTCCAAACCAGCCTCTAAGCCCTTATCTCCAGGCTCCCTCTTCTTCTTTTTGGGGTGCTTCTCTTTTTCCTTCCCCTGTCCATTTTGCATGCCGAAACCGAAGCTCTCTACTGGGCGTGCTTCACCCTCTTATTTCATTCTTTTGTGCTTTCTTCTCTTTTCACAGCAACGTTCCACGGTGGCCTCCATGATGCACAGACAGGAGACTGTAGAGTGTCTGAAAAAGTTCAACGCCAGAAGGAAGCTCAAGGTAAGTGGAGGGGGGGGGAATGGACAAGTGGAAGCCATTTAGGCTTGAATCCTGTTGTGAAACAGGATTCTACAGGATGTGCTACAGGCAGGGAGTTGGACTAGATGACCTTGTAGGTCCCTTCCAACTCTATGATTCTACGAAATGGGTGACTCGAGAGAACTGCTGTGACTGTCTCCCCACCTGCTGTCCTTTGGGCTTCTGTGCAATTCAGTTTCTCCTTCCCAACAGACAATCTTGTTGCCCCTATTCTACCTCTGGCATGCTCTTTGACCTTCCAATCTGCTCTTCCTTATTCTTTAAAGGTCTCACTGTCCTCTTCAAGAGCTTGACAATCCAGTATGAGTTTCGACCCACTCCCCCCCTCGACCCTTCTGTCTTCCACCTCTGATCCTCTTCTTCTCCATCCTGTCTCATGTCATCCAGTCCTGCAGCTTTCTTTTAACCTTTTTCTATTTCTCTGTATTCTTCCCCTCTTCCTTCCTTTCCACAAGGGCCACTGTAAAGCACGTTTGGACCACTCTCTGAGTTAGGGAGGATGTGCACGTCTGTGTGCTGGCCTCTCTGACTCCGAGAGTGGTCCAAACATACTTTACAGTGTCCCTTGTGCTGGCCTAACTGTGCCGGCCCAACTCCAGGTTAGGATTGCACCCACAATGACATGGTTGGTTGGTGGCTTGGAATTTTCTGATGTGTGAAGTAGCCCACTGGCTCCCTGTTGCTTCTCACATCAAATGGAAGCTCCTTACCAATCTTTTTGCCGGCAAGACCTAGGTGAAGCAAAGTGTGTGTCCCCCTCTTCTTCTAGTGCATGAAATGAAAATGATTACCCTGGGGAGCGAAGGTTAAACACAGAGGTTTCGAGGCCTGGTTCTTCTCCAGAAGTAACCTATTTTATATAATGAATGTGCTAATGATCTAATAACGTCTTGCCTAACTATTGCTCTCTGTTCAACCCATTTCGTCTAGCACCACGTTAGGGGAAAAAAAACACCCCAAAGTAATATAATTCTACAGTGGACAGCTCTGGGGCGCAAGCATTTATCTTCCATCTCTCCCGGCTTCACATTAGCTGAACTGATTGCTTTGACAAGGTGCCTCTAACCTTCAAAAGGTGGAACAAGTTATAAATAAGCGAGAGATGGTGGAATCGCTCTTCGACGTCCTGGTAGCAGTTCCCCCTCCCCCCAAATTAATTATTTTATGGGAAGCTTTAAATGGCAAGAAGCACACTATTTCTGCACATCTCAATTAAATCAACAGTGCTTGCTAGCGTTGGCTGGTTTTTGTGTGTTGTTTGGTTTCCCCAGTCCCAGAAGGTGTTACTCGATGGAAAACCCTGAATTATCTCAGCCTTTTTTTTGACAGATATGTCCAAGGTTGGCCACTGTTTGGGGGATGGAACACCTTGCCAGAGGGATAAAACAGGTGGAACTCCTTGCCACAGGATGTTCTGATGGAGTCTGGCCGAGATGCCTTTAAAAGGGTATTGGACAGATTTGTGGCAGAAAAGTCCATCCTAGGTTACAAGCTATGAGTATGCGCAACCTCCTGGTTTCAGAGGTAGGCTACCTCAGAATGCCAGGCGCAAGGGAGTGGCAACAGGATGCAGGCATCTTGTTGAATGGTATGCTGCCTGAGGTATCTGGGGGAAGCTGTCGAGCCACCAGCTTGGGAAACACTGCTCTCTTTATGAAAAGCCTACTTTTGTTTTATTGTGTTAAAACAATACACCCTGTGAACATTTTCTTTGCTTCTTTTTATTTTGAATTCTCTTGTTTCTCTCTCTCTCTCTCTCTCTTTTTTAGGGTGCAATCCTTACCACTATGTTGGCCACAAGAAACTTCTCAGGTGAGAGCTTTGCTTTGCTTAATGAAATGAAAAGAAAGATATTAACCCTCCAGGCGTTTCCATGGCTCCTGTACTGAAAAGGTGGGGTAGAAATCCCCCTTTTAACTCAGGCTGTGTTGAAATCTGGGCCCCAGAGCAATGGCTGACCAAACCCCACTCATACAAGTTTTGTTAATTAACCTCAGTCTTGGAGTGTGAGATCCGTTCTCTTTCTCTTGTTATGGTGGGACTGTCTGGCACAAGGTTGTTGCGATGTGGAAAGTTGTATATTGGGACCAGGAATGGAACTCAAAACTAATTTATTTTCCTGCCTAGATGTCGTGTCAGCCTCCGCACAAAAACCAAAAAGAGGGAAGCAAAGTGTGCCCTGGAACGCCTTCGAACAGGCTGTCTTTTAAGACACACAGATTCCTACTGACTCCCTGCCAATCTCATTTCTCCCTTCTTCTCCCTTCCCATCACCTGCAGAAAGTCCTAATAGTGCAACCAATCAAAGCAATTTGATTCAATGCTGGACGTTCCAGGGCTCTGGTCCTGCCAGGGTTCCTAGAACATCAGAAGATCCCCACTGGATCAAGCCATCTAGTCCACCTTCCTGTATCCCACAGTGGCCCACCAGACGCCTCAGGGAGCGCACAAGACAACTGGACACCTGCATCTCATTGCCACCCTCCTGTACCTAGCATTCTGCGGTAGCTTACTTCTAAAGTACGGAGGTTGCACTACCCATCATGGCCTGTAGCTTGTGATGGAGTTTTCCTCCATGAATCTGTCTGGTCCCCTTTTAAAGGCAACTAGGCTCAATGCCATCACCACCTCGTGTGGCAAGGAGTTCCACAGATTAATTACCTGTTGGCAAAAAAACATATTTCCTTTTTTCTGTTCTAACACTCCCAACACTCAATTTTAGTGGATGTTCCTGCACAGCCAATGCCTATTAGGTCTGGCATTTCAAGAGGGGGGCACTCCCCCTCCCCACATCTTTCAGGTTACTTGTCCAACCCCCAAGAACACTTATACCTCAGAGCATCATTAGGTATCAAAAGTATCAGGAACAATGCTCTTAAAACATGGCTAGTTTGACATTTGGTCTTGAAGGCATCCAAAAGCTGACCTTTTGGCCCTTTCTGTAAATCTCCCCTCCCCCTTTAAAATATCTTTGCCCCTTTTTCTGAGATCAGAAATGATGCTCTTCTCCTCCAGCTGTTCCTTTATGATCTAGGTGATCACTTTGGTTTGTTTGTTTTTTTTAATCTTGGAATTGTATTAGAATGGATATCCTGAGGGCACGAGCATTGCCTTGAGACCTATTAACTTTTCTGTTGGTTTTGCTGTAAAATGCAGTTGCACAATATATCTGCTTTGATGTTTTCTGCTTTGAGGGGGGTAGGTCATGACCACCGTGAGATCCATCAGAGAGGGGGTTGCCTTCTGTAAGAGCAAAAAGCTGTCCCGGGGAAGAGGAGCTGCTGTTCCTGGCTAGAGAAATTGACCAAAAAAGCCTATCCATTTGCAAAGAGAACAGAGGGTGAAAGATGGCTGAGTAGATTCCACAAGCACTCACTGTTTCTTCCTCCTCACTCCCCTCCAGGGTTTCCTTCCCCATCTCTTCATGGGCCTCATTAAGGCCCCATGAATTTTGCAGCAACCAACGATGACCCAAAATCCATATTCCGCCACTGAGGAGCCCCTTAAACGCTCTCTATAACCATCTATTCTGATTTGTGAAAACTTGCTTGATATAATTCTGGACCCAGAAGTAACATAATCTTTTTCTTGTGGAGTTAGGAATTTCTGGGTAGACGTTGGGTGTCGGCAACCAAAACGACAAGGAAACATTAAGGCTGCCGAAGAGGAGAAGGTAGCCAAAGGATGTAAACAGCTGCTGCCAAAAAATAATTCACAAGTGTTTGTTCTGTTCCCAGCCTGTTACTAGCTTTGGAGATTAGCCTGAATTTTCTAGAATTTTAGTCAGGTGACGGCCGGAAGTCAGGTGATGGATCCAAACTGCCTCCGTGTCTACATGCTGTGAAATATTTCCCCCCTCCCCCCAGAGTAATTTGCTGAGGAAATTTGTTGTCAAGTTCCACAAAGATTTCTAGAGTCATAGAACTGCAGAAAAAACTGGGCCTCTGGCTCGTGTCCCCCCCCCCAATCATTTCTCAGTCCATAGCTCTAGAGTCGTAGTAGAGGAAAACCTCAGAGCTGGCATTCCAAAGTCATGTGCTTTATCTCTGGACACAAACTGCAGAACTGGTGCCTGGTTCAAGAGCACCCTGTCTCTGAGGTGCTTGGGGGCACAATCCTAACCCGGAGTTAGGCCAGCAAAGTTTGGCAGGCACAAGGGACACCATGAAGTATGTTTGGACCCCTCTTGGAGTCAGAGAGGCCAGCACACAGACATGCGACATCCACCCTGAATCTGATGCCCACAAACATCCAGCCTGAGTCTGAGGGTAGTCCAAATGCGCTTTACGGCGGCACTGATGCCGGCCAAACTGTGCCAGCCTAACTCCAGGTTAGGATTGCATTCTGGGAAACTCTTGCATGTCCTGTTCCTCCCCCCAAGTCCAGTAGCAAGAATCCGCCTTCCACGTTTTGCGCCACCTTGACATTCCTGTGACACTTGATGGCCTCCTTTATCCGATGGCCTTATGCTATCAACAGAACTCTTGATCCTCTGCGTAGGATGCAGGGTTGTCCTCCGACCTGATCCTATGCAAGGTGGGCACTTGTGGTGGAGAGACAGAGATGTTTAGGAATGCCAGTTGACCATGGACTGTGTACAAATGAATGCGCGCTTGCTGCCAAGATTCACGCCTCTTCATCTCAACTTGAACTCTAATCTTTTTCTGCTTCCTTTGTCTCCTTACTTTCCCTTTCTTGCTATCCCTCTCTGTCTCTCTCTGTCTCTTCTTCTTCTTCTTCTCCTCTCTTTCCCCGTCCTCTTCCCCTACTTTGCTGTCCTTTATTTCTTTGTCTCCCAACCTGGTTCTAACAGTGGGCAGGCAGACCACCGCTCCCGCCACAATGTCTACTGCAGCAGCCTCCGGTGCCACCATTGGGTTGGTGGAGCAAGGTAGACGTGCGCCGAAGAGACCCTCCTCACGTTCCCCTGCCCCCCCGTCTCACGTGGAAATCTGAGTGCATGTAGTGTCATTCCTCACTCCCACCCCATCACCCCCTGTTTTGCAGACCCCCAGGGCTCACCCCTTTTTTTCAGTCGCCAGCAAACACAGACCACTGGTGGGACTTGCAGCTTGGCCCGTCAGGGTTTGCTTAGAGACGTGGACATTGGGAAAGGTCACTGGGAAAACAAGCAGCGAGGGCTTCGTGGGACTGAGATCGGCTGTGTCGCTCAGTTTGGAGAGCTGAATAGGGCAAACGCTGTAGGCCATTAACAGATGTATGGGTTTGCCAGGGGGTGGAGCAGGGGGAGTCTCTAGTGTTGCTGCAGGAGTTTTGTAAATGTGCTTTTCTGTGGCACTTTTGTCACAAGTGCTACCTCCATTGACACCATCAAGTGAGTGCTTTGTAAATACTGTTCAGGTGAGCCCTTTTTTATCCACAAGTTTGTAATCCGCGAATATGACTCACCGCAGTGGAGGGCCCCACCTGACCTCCCGGATGCGACTGGAAGTGCCTTCTGTTTGTGTGCGGTGGGCTTTCTGTGGCCCGTAAGGCCACACACAGTCTCTTCAAGCCTCAGAATGCCCTCCAGGGATGTCCGAAAAACACTTCTGTTTTTTTGGAAAAAACGGAAGTGCCCTTCCGACACCTCTGGGCGGGGGGCTGTAGATTTGGTTATCCGTGGGTTTTGGCATCCGCAGGGGTTCTGCGAATGGAACCCCTGCGGATGCCGAGGGCTGACTGTATTTACTTAGTGCCAGCGCTGAGCTTGGCATGCTATGCAGCCAGGACCCAGAAAAATGTAAAAATACGACACCGCTAGCAGACGCAATTGCCATTGAAGTCAGTGCTGGACTTACTCCCAGGAAAACATGTCTAGGATTGCAGTTTTTGAGAAGAAGGGGAAGTTAATTATGTTTAATTAATTTTAATTATTATTGTTAATTAAATTGACAATTTAATTATTATTTTATAAATTAATAAACAATTAATTAATTTTGAAATATTTCTGTCCTGCCTTTCCTCTGCCAAAGCAGAAGCCCAAGGCGGCTTACAATGACCAACTACAAAAATACACAATATAAAGATGAAATCACAATAGGATAAATAATAACATTTGGAGGAAGGCAGACCTGCAGGGCACCAGGCAGCCTGCTGGTTTGGGTCTAGCTCCAACTCGATACATGTTTTCCCCCCTGCACACTCCCCCCTCTCCACATCAGATACAGCATGTGGAGTGCCAAGTTTACCTGGTGCCCCTGAGAGAGGTCTCCCAAGAGGCAACTGTGTCATTGCAAAGGCCTCTGGGGTGACCCCCCCCCTTTGTTTCCCAATGAGTGGGGGGCAACCGGATAAAGTATATGATCTTTCTGAGCTACCCATTTTTGGGAAGTAGTGCCAAAGGCCACACACAATTTCTAATCTGACAGCCATCCCACCCACCAAGACACAAAAGGTTGGTCCAGCCCCAAAAATTCATCTGTGATGACCCAGATGTCTCTAAGGCAGTGGCGTTTCTACAGGGAGGGCAAAGCTCTAAGTTTTGCAAGGAGCCTTACCTTGCAGTGGAAATCACTCCTCTCCTGCACCGTTTTAGCCAATCCTCACAGGGAACAGCAACACCTTGGCGTTGCTTACTGGCTACAGCAGCAAGGGAGAGGAGGGATTTACATGACAGGGTAAGGCTCCATGCAAAACTTAGAGCTCTGCCCTCCCTGTAGAGACGCCTCTGCTCTAAGGCGACTGTTTTATTTCATAAGAGAGATGGCAGCCAGGTTGAAAGCATCATGTGTGAACGGTGACAAAGCTTCTCAGAGATTGACTCTTGGTCCTTCTGTATGCAAAGTGTTCAGCTGCAGAACTGTGATCTGATTCTATCACACATTTTTTGGCCTGGTCCATACTGATCCCAGGTATCTCTGAGTGCCCAGGAAGAGCCAAGTCTGACGGGCTTTACTTGCGGAATGTAGTCGCTTAGGGAGCTGTCAGTGCAAAGGATACATTAGAGAAACTTGCTTACATGGCAAAACATGAGATTGATGCCCTGATGGCTTTTGTGATGAGGTGAGGCAGAAGTCTTGGGACGACCTCTTGTTTCCTGGTGGTTTAGACCCCTGATCTAAAGAGTTTAGCACCAGATGGTCTTCAGCATTCTTCTAGCCCTCCTTGCTGGTACTCCTGACGTTCATCTGGAGGTGCCTGTCTCAGTGATGTCATTCAGGGGGAACGGACCAGAATGGGCGTTCCGGATCCTAACGGGCTCCGTGGCTGCTTCCGGGGTTTTTTTGTTTGTTTGTTTTTCAACACTTGAATTTGAACTCAAAAGTGAGTTCCTGTTCCTAAATCATTTGAATGACACCACTGGCCTGTCTCTTAACTTCAGTTGCATAGTGGTGGTGGTAAGGTTATAATCGCAAGCTGTAGCACAGTGCAGTTGTGACGATGGATGAAATGAGGACTGTGGAGCACATGTATATCGAAACTGCAACGTACGTGTTTACGGCTGGTAAATAATTGAAGAATTCCACCTGAAGGCTTGATGCAGCGCAACCTGCAGGAGGGCCGACATGCCACTGAGCGAGGGTCTAGCTGTGGGAACACCCCTCTGCCCCATATCTGAGCCACATGGACATTTTTTTTGGCCATGCAGCTCAGAGGCCCCTTTTTCCCCCCATGCCAAGGTGTCTATTCTGTGGATGTGAGCTTTTTGCTTGTCTTAGCCGTTGCCCTGTCTGCGTGGTGAACTGTGCATGAGTTTGCGTCACCCAGGTGCATGCTCCGGGCCTTTGCCCGGTTGAGGGGCCTGCTCCGAAGCTGGGCTGGAGGGCTTCTGCTTCCTATCTGTGCTGATGTTGGTCTGCATGTGAGAAAAGTGATCTGCATGGCAGCAGTGGCGCCGCCTGTCTGAGCAGCCCAGCCAGCGCCAGCGCCACTCTGAACGCGCTCGTTGGGATGTCGCCATGTGCAGACGGAAACAGAAGATGGGCAGTCATGGTAAACATGGCGTATATCTCCTTGCTTTGCAATTGGGCGAGAAACGGACTCCACCGCTATGTGTCTTGTAGTAACCTGCTTTGGAAAGGCTTCTGGGGAGAGAGATTTGTCCAAGAAACAAGAGACGAGTTGGCAGATAAGCAGGCAAAAATATCTCACCCTGTCTAATGTGGCTATCAAGGGGCTAAGCCAGTGTCTCCAAACTGCGGACTGCTGCATACCTGGAAAGCTGCCCCCATCAGGAGCGATTGGCTGGAAAATGATGTGTGACTGTGTGACGGAATGATCCACACCGATCACGATGGCCCAGGGCCCGTAGTTTGGAGGTCCCTCCCAGGGCTAAGCCATAGTTATCGCTGTAATAGGGAAAAATCTACTAATGGCACAGTCCGAATCAGCTTCCCAGCCCTGGGGTAAGAGCAGTGCAGCCTCCAACATCATATCAGGGAACAAACATTCCCTTGCCTTGAGGAGGCATCTGTGACTCCCCCCCCCCAACTGCAGGATGCAGCACATGCCCCATTGGCACAGTTTTGTCCATGCTGGAAAATTGGTTGGGACTGTGCCCTAAAAGTCTTGAGTGATCAAGGCAAGCTTTTGTACTAGCGGAGGCTAAAAACGGTCATGTGTATTAAAATGTGCACCCTTGATCAACCAGAAAGGGATGCAAGTTTTGGAGAGTGATAGCAGTAGAACGTAATGATTTATACGTCCACACAATGTGTCAGTGACACCAGCAGAATTCTGGGCTCGGCCAGCCTTTTTTTTCTTTTTCTTTTAGCTATGCCACATTTTTTCCAAGCTGCCAAAGGAGCTGCAGGACTCCTATGGGCTCCTAGAAGAAAATACTTTAATGTGGCAACTGGCATATTGGGGTTGCCACATTAAATGTGGCAACTGGCATAACCATTGAACTGGACACACAGTCCAATGGTTATGGGCTTCTACTGCTATGGAAAATCTTGCGAGACAGTAATCAAGAGCTGTATTCAGTGGGTCCTCTTAATCTGCAGATTTGGAACCCATGGATTTGACCTACCGCAGGTTCATAACCTGCTTATGGAGGACCTTCTGGATGTGACAGGGAGGTGCTTCCCGTTGGGTCTGGAGGTCCTATTGGACCCCACCTGTGGATTCCATTATCTGCAGGTTTTGGTGTATTTATGTGTCTGTGAACAGATCCCCATGGATACCAAAGTCCAACTGGTAAATGAATACAAGCTGCTAGTACCAGTGGATTTTAACCAGTGATGTCATCCGGGCGTGCCAGGAAGCGGAAAGCCCGGATGATTGACAGCCCTCCGCCCCTATGGCGGAGGGCTGCCACGCCTCCCCAAGCCTCACTGCGCCCGAATCGCTCAATTTTAGAGCGATTCAGGACGCAAGGAAGGGCGGGCGGGTCCAGCAGCAGCTCGCCCGTCCTCCGGAGAGGTGGCACGGCCCGGGCCCTCCGCAGAACTAGCGGAACGGAGTACCGGGCCGTTCCGCCTGAATGACGACTCTGATTTTAACATAGTAGAGGCCTGTGTCTTGATATTCATGGTGAACTGGAATGCCCTTCCTTCTGTTCTGCCCTCCTTCCGGTCTCCACCGGAATTCTGGAAATCTGGAATTCCAGATTCAGGAATTCTGGAAATCTCCTGCAGTCATCTCAAAACAAGTTCTCATCACCAGGAGAAGCATCAAGTGGTCAACTCCTGGCTCTTTGTTCAGGTGTGCCTTTTGGGAAGGCCCCCACTCTTGTTCCTTCCTCTTAGGGGTTTGGAATACCCGCAGTATTTTGTGGCAGGTTTCCTCCCTTGGGAAGTTACCATGTGCTAAAAGGTTTTGATAATCCTATGGGGATTCCATTCGGGGAGCTGAGTAGCAAGTGACGTGTGTTACAATATCAGGTTTCCGTGCAGATTGAAAAACTGGAGAGAGAAAAAAAAAACCCACATATATACACTCCCCCGGTTCTTTGATGATGATAAATGCATTACAGCGTGCATATTTGGTTTAAGTGCAATTTTCCAGTTGCAAAATTGGCCGTAGCGTGGAATTTCAATTACGTCGCAAGGACTGGTACAAGCACTTAGCAGGCTGCTACAAATGAGATGGGGGGGCGGCGGCGGGGGGAATGAGCAGATTGAGTGATGGAATGGCACTCTTCTAGCTAGGGGTGTTGACTGGGGTCCAGTTGCTTCACCAGCCGTGCGAATGTGCTCATAAGGATGCGGCGATCACATTCTGCCTGGAGCATTGCAATATCAGTGCGGCCCAGTTTGTGCGACTGCTCCGCTATTGCAGCAGGCACTTTTCCTAGAGCTGGCAGATTTGCCCCAAGACCCTTGCCGTGGTGCAACCCTGTGCATGCCTGCTCAGAAGTAAGCGCCACGTTTCCATGGGACCTACTCCTAGGTCAATGTGTACTGGGTTGCAGCCTCAGCTTGCAGATGGCCGAGGAGAACTAGCCAGCCCCGCGCTCCTAATTGTATCATTTGTACCATTCCAAGCCGAAGACCCGCACTCCACAGGCGAATGTGGGTCGCAAATAGATGTGGACGAGGGACCAAAGAGAAGGTGTTGTGATAGGGGAAGGGGGCACAGCATATGCCATAAGGAGGATTTGGTTCTGGGACTTGAACAATGAAGCACCATCGTATTGGGTCCTGTTTCTGACTGCCTCCACCTCACAGGGCTACCCATCCTTCCATTAGTGTGGTGATTGTGTGGATCAATTTCCCTCCTCCTTCGTAGTGCTGCTTTTGTGGTGCCGCTGCCGCTTCACTTCCCCTTGGTGTGCGATGGGGGCCTCCACCCTCGAGGCCTTGCTTCCTGTCTCAACACTGTTCTCTTTTTTCCCCCCGTCCCTTTTTCTTCTCTCTTCCTCCCCACCACCCCTCTGGTCCTTCTTCTCACCTGCCTGTCTCTCTCGCCTTTCCTCTTCTGTAAATTTCTGTAAGGTAAGCAGACTTTTTGTCGGGTTCTGCCCTTAATAACTACCTGTGCTGCTTTGGATTTGATGTGGGGTAAAGGTCTTTTCATCAGGGGGCTAGGAAAACACAGAGCCTTCTCGTTCTGCACTCGGTCACGTCAATATCTCTCCACAGAGCCATCATGTTGGGGCTGCCAACTGGCTGCGATTTGGAGGCAGTGTGTATATGTATGCAAAACACACCAGTTGCATCTCGTAGTCCCCATTCTTCCTCCCAGACCCAGCACCACATGTTGTTAAAACTGTTGCTCTGCTCCATGGAGGTCCTTCACATGTTCCTTCCAGCTCCCCACAATTACATTAACCCGATCTGGGTGATGGGCACCCCCCTTCCCATTCATTTCAACCGTAACTCTTACCACACTTGCCATAGCTCCCCAACCCAGCCACGCATTTCATTTCAGCCCCCTTCCAGCCTGCCATATCGCTCTTGGGTCTCTCCTCAGCCAAAAAAAAAAAAAAAAAAGTTGAGACAAGGAGGAAAAAAAAAAGACCATTCTGAAACAGTGCAACTATTGTGTAAACCTTGATTCTCTGAATTGTGTGTCCCTTACACTGTCCTAACCTGACGTAGACAGCGGGGGGATATCTAAACTGGTTATTCAAATGTTTTCAATACTATGCTGAGCCAATTTGGATAGAAGAGATTCCTTGTAATGTTTTTGTTTTGAATTCAGACTCCAACGTATGGCACGAGAGAGAGAGAGAGAGAGAGAGAGAGAGAAGATTTGCATTAGGGTTAGGCATAATGCGGTTACAAACTGGGGAGATATGGGAAGGAGATTGAGAGCACAATCCTAATCTGGAGTTAGGCCGGCACAAGGGCCACTGTAAAGCACATTTGGACCACTCTCAGAATCAGGGAGGACAGCGCATTTCTGTGTGCTGGCCTCTCTGACTCTAAGAGCCGTCCAAACATAATTTGTGGTGTCCCTTGTGCTGGCATACCTCCAGGCTAGGATTGTGCCCTGAGCGTAGTTGCAGCAACTCGTAGCCGAGACAATATAGAGGTGTGGGGCAGGATAGAGCTCTCAGAAGTGGCAAAATGGACACCTTACTGAGAAAGACCTTAGAAATACGCTTCCTAACAGTGCTATCTGACGCATGTCTTCTGAAAAGTAAGGGTGCAATCCTAACCAACTTTCCAGCACCAGGGTAAGGGCAATGCAGCTCCAAGGTAAGGAAACAAACATTCCCTTGCCTTGAGGAGGTCTCTGTGACTACTACTCCACTTCAGGATGCAGCACTTGCCCCATTGGCACGGTTGTGCCAGTGCTGGAACATTGGTTAGGATTGCGCTCTGTCCCGATGAGTTTCATGCAACTTACTCCTAGGTAAGTGGGTGTTGGATTGCAGCCTGAACCTCTCTTCTTGTGAAGGAAGACTTGGAGATAGCTTGAGGGCACAGTTGGACGGCAACTCATTTTTCTCTTTGGCATGTTTAGTCCCAAAAGAGAGGGGTCAGCCAGTGACCATGTCTAAGGATGTTGACCCATTGAGGGAGATTGGAACCTGCCACTGACATAGCTAATGAAAGTGTAGAGGGCAAAATGATGCCCTGGAAGTGACATCACAACAGGAAGTGACGTCACATTTGTATTTTCATTTTCTTATTTTCTTGGCCATTTTGACAGAATGGAGATACTACATTCCAATTTATTTCATTGCATTCTGCATTTAATTCTGCATCAAATGGTACATGATAGTATTATTCATACGTACCAAGGTTTTCACTATTTTGGCCACTAGTGTCAAGCTCAGCTTGTTGCCCCCTAAAGCTTGTTGCCCGGTGCGATTGCACCCCCCTGCACTTCTTTAGCTACGCCCCTGGGACCTGACAATTGGATGACGAAGGAATGACATGTGCCAACGTTTAGGGGGTCCAGCATTCTCATTGCATGGTGTCTGCACAAATTTCAGCGGCGTTGAGAGCTAGTCTGGATCTCCTTGGTCTGGATGGGGGGGTGGTGGTCAAACATATCAACACAATTTAGCATGGATACGTTTGCATTGCCAGGAATGGATAAAGACACTGTCTTCTCTACGCCGGGTGGTGGATTGAGGACAGTTTGGAGAAGGATGCTGCCCCAGTTTTGAGTGCCACTTTGCCAAGCTGAACACTGTGTCCTGCAGAGGTTCCCATAGTTTGGAAGACACCCCAATGCAACCAGGCCAATGGCGGTTTGGGACAGAGTTGGGGGGGGTGGAGGCGTGATTGACATTTCCACAAAGGGAGTCTGCCACTTTGGTCAAGAAGCATTGCAACCCCCCACCCCCACTGACTCCCCCTCCATTCATTTGGGAAGCTGCCTCTTGGCAATCCTAGGCCAACAAGACCTTCTGGCTTCGGGATATGTTGGGACTCTGCCTGTCCTCACAGAGCCTGGGATTTATTTTACCCTGTTCTCAACTCTCCTTTTAGCTGTTTGATGAGGAAACTGCATCAATGCAGTTGTGTGTGTGTGTGTGTTTTGTTCTTTTGGCTCCTCAGGCAGCATAAATTAAGGCTCAGGACCTGGTGGGAGTTTCCACTAACATCTCCTCTTTTTCCCTCCCTATGCAGCAGCTAAGAGTTTACTGAACAAGAAAGCTGACGGAGGGAAGGTAAGTATCCTTCTGGGGAATCCACCTAAGAGTGCATCTTAGGGAGGAATTGGGGGGGGGGAACAATTATGCCATTTCAGAGCAGAAACTGATGTGCATGGTGGCCTTCCCTGCCCAAATCCATCACCCAAAACTGTTAACAATCAACCGACCTGAATTTACGGAACGGTCCATATTGTCTTGATGGCTTGGGCTGTTCTGCTTTGCCCCATGCTGGAACCCCTCCTGCCTTGGGGACACTGTGCACACCTGCTGACAAAAGGCTCCTTATCTCCTCGGTCAGAGCTTGATTTGCACACAACGGCCACTCTTAAGTTCCAAGGTGTTGCACCTGCTGTAGTGGGCGGGGCCATGCAAATGTGGGCGGCTCGTCTCTAAAGTGCTTTGGTTGGTTTCCCTTTCCGAGGCTTCTCTTTTTCTCTTGTGTGCGTGTGTGTGTGTGTTTCTTTCCTGCAGCCTCAAACAAACAGCACCAAAGGGAGCTCTGGAGTCACCAGCCCGAAAGGGACTCTTCCGCCGGCCGCGCTGGTAAGTTTCTTTCTTGATACGGTCCTTGCAGTGAAAGATGGGGGGGGAACGCTGTGGTTTGCTTGTTGCAATGCAGTGATGCCTTCCAGCAGAAGTGTGTGTGAGATGATAAATGACACCTACTTTGTATCTCTTGGCTCCGACGTGTTTGGTATTTCAGCAGGCAAGGGGTTGGATTAGATGGCCTTGTGGATCACTTCCACCTCTATTATCCTATGATGCTCTACTACGTTCTGCCATATTTTTTTCCCCAAGAATGATGTGTTGGGAATGATGTGTTGGGAATTCATTTGAAGAATTCTCTTACGCAAGTAGAGCCACAATTGAGCTCACCACCATAGAATCCTGGTGACTCGTGACGCGTTTAAGTCCCATCAGTCAAAGACTCGGACTCGGTTTAGCACTCAGACGCAGGGACCTGCGACTTCACTATGGACCAAGCCATTTTCAGTTCCGAGTCCCTATGAATACAGTGTGTGTGTCCTTGCCAGTTTTTTTAAATTGACACTGATCAGCTGGGCGGTAAAGAGCAGGCACCCAGAAGTGCCTTCTCCTACCATCAAACTGATTGGCATGAGTCAAGAATCGAGACTTGAGACTCGAGAGCAGCCATTTTCAATAACTGTGCCCCAGGTGTGCCACAGGAATGGCACTCAAGTGTGCCGCAGGAATGTGGGAGGGCATTTATTAGTAGGGCCATTTGGGGGGGGGGTACTGCCCTCATTGGCGGTACAGTGTGCCTTGTCAATGGTTCATCAACTGGTGGTGTGCCTTGACCATTGTCATGCCTTGCCAGTGTGCCATGAGAAGAAAAAGGTTGAAAGTCACTGCTCTAGAGACTTGGATTCGAGACTCGATTTGAGAATTTGCTCAATGACTCAAGACTTGGGGTTAGAGACTTGAGCACATCTCTGCTTTCTAGCTCCTTGCAGATTAAGAGCCAGGAGAGCTGCTTTGCCTCTGAAGGACAGGCTGTGCCTCTTAACAATGCCCCCTTCTTGGTTTGCACACATGAAAGAAAAGTGGCACAAAGTTTTTAAGGCCAAGGATGGCTGGAAGCAAGAGCAGAGGATTTCTCTAGAGATCAGCTATTTATAAGCGAGATCTGCTGTAATGAGATGCACTGAATTGTGTTACCAACTGTAGGGGACAGGCTTAGGGGGGCTGCTCAGACAATTACAGATGGGGCTTTATAAGGGCAGGGAATTAGAATGTCTCACCTGGTAGATTGATAGAGCCATTTCCCCAGTTTTTTGACCCTATGTCGCACAGAGCCCTGCGGAAGAGGAAAAGCAATTATCCATGCCTGTAATTTGGGAAGTTGGTTGTTTGCATAAAACACACATGAATGTAGAGGAGGGAATTAGGATCTGTGTCCCATTACTTATTTCTGTCTTCGCATTTCCTGCTTACTTTGCAGTTTTACACACATCCCATGAAAATTCACAGTGAGGTAGTTCTGTTAGTCCTGTGGTTCCCAACCTTTTCTGCACTGAGACCCTCTTTTTACGTACAGCAACCTGTCAGGAAAACCCCCTCCCCAAGACCTAGGGTCGGAAGTGATGTCATTAAGCAGGAAGTGGTTGTTTTTAATAGATCACATTTTTTGAAAGTCAAAAGAACACCTCCTTTTTAGACTGTTCTGAATGCTTTGCATCTAAGCGATGTTTGAGTTTTGAATTCAATGATCAATTCAGCAGTGAGAACAACATTGCACAAAACGCATTATGGCTCTATGCCATTGCTGATCAAGGTGGTAAAATCACATTTTAAATAGTCTTCAGAGTATTTACGTTCCTCTTCCCCGTGTGCTGAGACTGAGGCATGTACATGGACGGTGTGACATGCCCACTCAGAAAGAGACTTGGGAGAGACTGCATCACACGCATACACACACACCGAGACGAGCACAAGGCTAATTTCCCTTGCTCCCACAAGCATTGAGAAAGTGGCAGTTGAATGGGGAAGTCTCGTCCCTAGCCAGAATGAAGCTTCCAAGATAGTGGTGCTCAGCTTTTTAAGATGGCTGCCCCAAGCTCTTCATGACCCCCTGAAAATAGGTTTGCGAACTCCTTGGGGGTCCCAACCCAGTAGTGAAATTCAGGGGGTTCGCCCAAGTTCTATAGAACCGGTTGTTAAATGGCCGGGCCCCGCCTACTCGCTTACCTTGGTTGGCTTCGGGTTTTTTTTTGGCTCTGGCTATGATGTCATAGAACCAGTTGTTAATTCATTTGAATTGCACCACTGTCCCAACCTCCAGGTTGGAAATCACAGTCTGTTGCAACAAAAGCCACAAAAAGCCTTGTTAAAAGACTAACCCATTTATTTCAGCATAAGCTTTCCTGAAACAGAATCTGCTTCATCAGGTGAGGATTGTATTCCACAAAAGTTGATGCTTAAATAAATTGGTGAGTCTTCAAGGTGCAAGAAGGACCTCCTTGCTATTTTTACACTCAGGCCGCTGATGCAGAACATTCTGGTTGATTGCTGGTGTCAGTGCCGCCCAGGTGATTTTGCACAAGGCACCTTTTTAAATTTATCTTATCCAGAGAATAGGTTCTATCCGACTGCATTCATTAGCATGCTTAATGCACATTGCCATCTAATGGCTCTCGTGGTAGCAGATAATTCTGTAACTTCCAAGATAGATGGGTGCCAGCGAGTGGCTGTCCTGAAACCAGCTCATAAAGAGCTCTTAACAATGGTTAGTTTGACTACATCAATCCTGAGAATGTATGAGTCCATAAAGGTAAAGGTTTCCCCACGACTGAATGGTCTAGTCGTGACTGACTGTAGGGGGCAGTGCTCATCTTTGTTTCTAAGCCTGTAGAGCCGGCGTTTTGTCCGAGGACAAGCTTCCGTGGTCATGTGGCCGGCATGACTATACGCCGTAGCGCACGGAATGCCGTGACATTCCCACCGATGTGGTCCCTATTTATCTACTTGCATTTAGGTGCTTTCAAACTGCTCGGTTGGCAGGAGCTGGGACAAGCAACGGGAGCTCACTCGGTTGTGTGGTCTTGAACTCCCAACCTTCCGGTCGGAAAGCCCAACAGCAGCGGTTTAACCCGCTGCGCCACCACGTCCCACTAAGTCCATAAGCAGAAATAAATCCTTTTTTCCCCTCCACCAGGCTCAGGCTCCTCCCGGAATGTAGTGAGCATGAGAATTCACCCAAATAGCCCTCTTTGGTTAAGCTGCACCTATATTGGGGGTGTTCTCGGGCACAGTGGGCTTTTTGGCAGCTCTTCTTCTAAGCAGGTATCGCTTAGAAGAAACTGATGCATGTTAGAGCATCATTCCACTAAAACATGGAAATGGAGAACTTGGTCTTCACATTAGTGAACAGCGGGGTTCCTGGTTCACATGCAGGAATGTGCAAAGCTTTCAGTGTGGCTTTTGGTTTGCTCCAAAGGTGATGGCAAAAAAAAACACCGGCACGCATTATGCGTTTTCTATATTTGTCTGCCTTTTAAGTTAAATGTGCATGCTTTTGGAAGTTCCACGGAATACAGAGAGGCAGGGCGATCCTGGGGTGGGGGTGCCCAGAGGCACACCTCCAGGGGTGTGCCCCCCAGCAGGTTCCACCCACACACCCCGCAGCTCTGAAGGACCCCCCCCCCCCGCTGCCATCCCCAAGAAGGGGCGTGCGGCCCTTCGGAGCTGCACCAGGTCACAGAAGCAAGACGCTTCTCAGATCAATCAGACACAGCTCCAAAGCACTCCTCACCCCTTCTCGGAGGGATGGACAGA
Organism: Lerista edwardsae; assembly: GCA_029204185.1. Lineage (NCBI taxonomy): Eukaryota > Metazoa > Chordata > Lepidosauria > Squamata > Scincidae > Lerista > Lerista edwardsae. Next base: position 4,881,811 of record JAJKFI010000062.1, read on the forward strand.
GCTGCTCTGGGTTGCTCCGGAAAGCAGTTTCCACTGTGGAAGCCATCTCCCGGTGCCACCCAGCATGGCTCTGAAGTGCTCCTTTTTGGTAGCGGGCAGTGGACCCACAGTTTCGGAACTGCTAGAGAAGGAAAAAGAGGTCATTGGTCTGGAGCTATTTAGAAGTGGTTCAGACTGGAACATTCCCCAGAGAATAATGGAGAATAATAGGAAGCTGCTTTCTATTGAGCCCAGCTAGATTTTCCAAAAGGGTTTTTTGGGGGTGGGGGGGGGTCAGTCCTACCTAGAGGTCCCAGGAGTGAACCTGGATCCTTCTGAAAACACCCCTGTGCTCTGGTCCTTTCCCTGGGTGCATATTGGAACCAGAGCAATGAGGCAGTGAAATGCGCACATCCCTTGTTGAAAGGGTGAACATGTGAATTGTTCCTTAGGCTGGAATAGAATACTGAATTTTGCAGGTGGCATCCTCCGGACGGACGCAGACTGTTCTGTTATGGCCATTATCTGGTCTATGATGACCCTACTCAGGCTGCTGAGCCCATTTTGCCTTGCTAGCTCTCCTGGCTTATTTGTGCACATTTTAAGCAAAAGTAGTGTGGGTTTTTTTTTTGCTGGTGGTAATGACAAATAACCATTTACTGCAATCATCTTGCACTTACTTGCTTTCATGACTTTAAAAGGAGCGTTTTGAATTTTTTTTTTTTAGTTGTATCATAAATTATTCCTTTCAGAGCTTGGAGCGCATTCTGTGCCCTAGTTGGGAGAAATGCCATCTCTGGGCATTCTTAATCCCCAACTATGTCAGATGTAGGATTTTTTTTTTCCCCACCTTGGGAGAAAAACATTTGGTAAAATTGGGGATAATTTTTTGGTCCTATTCAGTCACTATTTGCTTGAATAGCGCAAAGCCTGACGGCGCTATATGGAAAAAACGGTTTTCCCAGCATGCAATACCCCAGAAAGGTAATATGAGTCTGGGGAGGATTGGCATGTTCTTTAGACACAGTGTGATGGAAGCTACAGAAAAAAAACACATAGCAACTTGTGTGATGCTTCCAAGAGAACAAATATTTGCTCCTCCAGAGAAACAGGGTTGAAAACACTGCATTTGGTGACATGAAATGGAAGTATTTTCTCACCCAATTCGCCAATTATCTGTGGGGGAGAAATCTTGGCTCGGCGGAAGGAGAGAGGCTGATTCCTCAATGACTTCAATAGCAGGGTGCCTTAAATATTAGGAAGTAGCTGGTGAATACTCCAATTCAGAGTGAGCTACTGGGGGCAAGAAAGGGGCCTTGAAAAGAAACGCAGCGTTTATAAGTGGCCTCCATTCAGGCCCATTTATCCATGGCAGATATTGCCCCACCCGCCGCTCCAACCTTTTCAGAAGGGAACTGACTTTCTTCCGAAAAGGGTCACACTGAGCTTTGTTTAATTCCCCACAAAGCCAATCAGGGAGCCTGGCTTTCTGTGCCAGCAATGCCTTGCTTTCAGAATGGGTAACGCTCGTTACCATGACAGCGGGGGATGTATGCACACAGGGTCCTGCCTTTGTCCAGACTGATCTTTTTAAGCGTTGTTCCGTTGGCTTGTGCCAGTGGAGGTCTGGAGCCTTCAAACAGTGAAAAAAAGGGAGAGGCTGGCTGGCCTCTCTCCACGATAAAGATTGATATTCTGCCTTCAGTGCTAACCAGAGTTTTGGGAACCCCAAGTGTTCCTCTTTGGAAGGAATGCCAACTAGCCTGGGAGACGAGACCCGCAGCAAAAACCTTCCTCCAGCTCGGCCCAATGCCAGTGACCCGTCTTGGTTTAGTTATGCAAGCACATTGATTTGTGCATGCTGGAATGCTAATTTGGGGACGTAGCATTCCCTGCATGACTAGACTGTAGCTCCTGGTTTGCATGCTGGAAGTGGTGTATGCTTGGAGTTAGGCTGGTACAGTTAGGGACCCCGCTGAACCAGGCCAAAGGTCCATCTAGTTCAGGTTCCTGTATCTCACAGTGGCCCACCAGATGCCTCAGGAAGCACATGAGACAACAAGATGCCTGCATCCTATTGCCACTCCTTTGCACTTGGCATTCTGAAGTAGCCTACTTCTAATGTAAGGAGATTGTACCACCCATCATGGCCTATAGCCCACGATGGACTTTTCCTCCAGAAATCTGTCCAATTCCCTTTTAAAGGCACCCAGGCCAGACGCCATCACCACCTTCTGTGGCAAGGAGTTCCACAGATTAATTACCCCGCCGGGTAAAAAGTATTTCCTTTTATCAGAGCACTTTAGAATATAAGGACGCACACAGCAAAAGGTGTGACGGATAGATGTGAGGCTGTAGATAACCAGTGTTCTGTTTCTATAAATATTTCCTTAAAAGTACAGCCACTGACTTGCCTGGACTGCGCTTCCAAGTTGGGCTACAACTTACCAATATGGCAAGTGTTTTGTGATGGGATCTTGTCATTTATTTAAAGACGAAATGCAGCTGTAGGGGGACCCAATACGGGGCTAGGGCAAGAGGGTGCCATTTCCCTGGTGCCATTTTTCCGAGCTGAATTGCCGTCAGCCAGGGGCGTAGCTAATGAGAGTGCAGCCCAGTGCAGAGGGCAAAATGTTGCTCCGGAAGTGACATCACAACAGGAAGTGACATCACAGTTGTGTTTTTGTTCTCTCTTGTTTTTTGGCCATAACTTTTGATAGCGTAAAGATGTTACGCTATGTTTGTTTCTTTGCATTCTGCATTAAATTACCTTTCCAGTGACATATAACAGATGGTATTATTCATACATAACAAAGTTTTCATAATTTTGCCCGCTAATGTCAGGCTCAGCTTGTTGCCCCCTTAAAGCTATTGCCCAGTGCAATTGCACCCCCCTGCACCTCTTTAGCTACGTCCCTGCCGTCAGCTGCTCTTTGTACTATGGCATTTTGGAAAGCAAAAATAAAGCTAGAACTGATTACAGATTTCCAACTGTCTAGTTGTGCTCTAATTAGGACTGCAGATCTAGGCGTGTGGAAAATAAAATAAAATTATGCAGCCGCATAAAATGAGTATGCATTTTGACTACCTTCAAGTGCTGCTTCCTAGCTAAAATATACTGGGCTTGTGAGGTTAGATCTAAAGCATTTGGAAGGTTTGGACTGATTTTTCAAGTATTTTCTCTCCTAGAGTAGCATGGCCAGATGCAAAGGAGGACACGGCCCCAGTTCTTTAATAGCTGCGTAGGAAAGTGTTTGCCCGCCAGTGCATCTTTCTGCATGACGTGCCAAATTAACTTTTCTCCCAAACGCCCAAGGTGTGGACGCCCTTGTCCTCCTTTTGCACCTGGTCACACTGTGCAAGCAAAATTATGCACCTTTGTTTAGCATGAAGCTACTGCAGGTCAGATAAAAACAAAGCAGTACCCAGTAAAAAAAAAAAACCTGCACCCAAAAGAGGAGTATTTGTGGTGGGTCACCTGTTGTTGTCCTCACACTCCAGTGTTTCCAGGTTTGTGCGCTTTATGGCATAATATGAGTTTATACCGCTTAATGCAAAAGGTAAGTTCTCTGCCATTAAGAGAGCAATCCTAACTCCTAACCTGGAGTTCGGCTGGGACAGTTAGGCCAGCAAAGTTTGGCCAGCACAAGGGACACCGTAAAGCGCGTTTGGACCACTCTTGGAGTCAGGGAGGATGGCACAGGTCTGTGTGTTGGCCTCTCTGACTCTGGGAGTGGTCCAAACATACTTTACGGTGGCCCTTGTGACGGCCAAACTTTGCTGGCCTAACTGTGACGGCCTAAGTCCAGGCTAGGGTTGTACCCTGAGTCGGCGTGTCCAGAGTGATGTTGGTTGGAGACCTCAAGGAGTGCAGTCCCTATTGCAAGGCCTTTCTTCACTTAGCACTGATGGTTGTAAGATGTGGGCCAGCCATGGAGCTACCCCCTTCTGAAAGGGGCTCATCCATGATGGTCAATTGTCTTCTGTGCATATGGACTAATCGAGCAAGACCAGGGGATGTTATCAAGGGACCTTCTGCTCTTCTTCTGCTTTCCTTTTTCTTCCCTCTGATCTCAGACGCCACCTGTATTGGGATGGGAACAACCCAGGTATGGATAGCGACACCTCCATGGGGAGCTCATTCCCCCCATTTTCTTTTCTTCCGGCACGCCCTCCCATTCTCCTGATCGCAGCGGTTTCTTTGGTTTTTGCGGAAGGCCTGAATGCCGCGCTCAGCTTGCGCTCTCCATTTCCAAGGGGCTCAACCTTGCCATGGGGCGGGGGTGTGGCGGGGCTGAATATGATTTTGGTTCCATTCATGGAAAATCCAGTTTCGAATCTTCTCTTCCTGATTTACTCTGCCACTTTCTGTTGGTTGATCATTTGCCTTTTGCTGAACTAATGGCCTTTTGCTTTTTTCCCCTTCCATTCTGTTTCCCCTCCCTGCTCTTATGTGGGTCTTTTTCTCTCCACTCTTTCCCCTTCACATTTTTATTGTCATTTTCTGCCCCATTTCTCCCCCCTTCTCTTCCAATTATCACCCGTTCTTTTTTTACCTCTTCCTTCGTTTTGTTCTCCTCTCCTTTTTGTTCTTCTTTGGTTCATCTTTCCTTCCTCTGTAGGAACCTCAAACCACCGTTATCCATAACCCAGCGGACGGCATTAAGGTACTGCTGCCTGCTTTTCCTTCTCCTCAGTTCGCCCTTTTGTGGTCTTGGATGAAAATTGACTCTATGCTCACTGCACAGCTGTGTGATTTCACCTCTGGGGACAGACCGCAGGCTTAGATTTGGCACCCCTGGGTCTATTTCACCGTATCTGAAGCCCTCTAAGATAGAACCCTGTGATGAGCACTTGTCCTTCAGAGCACTGGGAAGGACCACTCCAGATATTTCAGATTTGTAGCTACTCTGCTAAGCCTTTGGGCTGCACTTTTCCTTCTCAAGAAGATGGAATGGGTTCTCTGGGAGTTAAGCCATTATTGCTCTCTGACTCCCCCCTTCCTTCGCACACCCCAAAGCAGGCATGCCCCAGTATCCGGACCACTACCACCACCCTGAATACAGGGTGGATACCTGAAACAGCGGATACTGGGGATGCCTTTTTAAAGATACGGGAACATCAGTGGTTTTGCTGCAACAAGGGGAAAAAAAACAGATCTGTTTAATGTTCCCCCTATCTTTTTAATAGGCATCCCAGTATCCATGGTATCAGTGGATAACTGAAACCTTAGATACTGAATCAGTGAATACCGAGGCACGCCTGTATAGCTCAAGCAGTGTCACGGTAGATGCGGGACACAGCTCTGATGTAAAAGGAATCAGCTCCTTGCATACTCATGAAGGTTTGACTCTTTGGGGAGGGAGGTAACATGTTTTCAGCCAAGCTTTCTCTTGTGCTCCCCACACATTTTTATTCCCACAAAAAGCCAGATTGAAGTTGTTTTGGGTTAAGGACCATAAGGAACAGGGGTAAGGTGGGGTGTTGAAGGTTAATTGTTTCAATTACCATCTGGAACTATGTGTGCTTGGGGAAGGGCAGGGGGGGGCATTTTAGCATCTGGGCCTTTGGCTCTGTGTGATAGAAGGGGGACAAGAGCCTCTGACCCCAGAGGAACTAGCAGGAGGGCAGCGAAACTGAGCTCCTTCATTCCAAAGTGAAAGGACGCAGCCAGGCAGACCGACAAGACCCATTCAAGAGCTCGATTGGCTGAGGACTGACACATTTACTCCATGCTCCCGTTCATCCATTGCTCGGACACAGTCCTCACCACCCCCACCCCCAAAATCTGCATTTCTTACCCATTCTCTGCTGCAGGGGATTTGGTTTTTGTTTTGTTGACGTTTATGCTTCCTCTTCGAGCCCATTCACTCCGTGCATCTGGCATAGCCCTGAAATGGTGCTGGGGGAAAGACGATTAGAGCGAACAGTTTGGTCTGGAAGTGCCTAGAGTTGAGCAGAGGCCAACCTAACAAACTTCAGAAGTGGCGGTTCCTTCCGTTCTTTTTCTGGCTTCAATCCTTTGGACGGAATATTTCCTGCTTTAGACGAACGTTAAGGAAATGTCATCGTGTTGGTATAATCTTTCCTCTACTTGGGGTGGGGGGGGGAAATGCAAGATGTAATGTGTGCTACCAACATTAGAAAAGAAATCTGTGTTTGCTTGGGGGAGCGAGTTTGTATTCTGATCGGCCATAGATTCTCTCTTCTCCCGAGCAGGTCAACTCTTACCTACAGGGGGAGGCTGTTGTGTCTCTCCAATGTTGCCAACTTCCCACACATTGAGAATCTAGTTTTTTCTTTGCATGAGAGTACACAACAGTCATCTAGCCAGACGACTGCTGCCTTCCTACATTTTGCAGTCATGGCAAGCAGTTTTGCCACAAAAGCTCTCATTGCATGTGAGTGGGCATCAGAACATCGAGTTTGAATCAGCTGTATTTTTTTATCATCATCAACAAAGATCACACACAGAGGTAGTCTGGAATAAGAAACCAGGATTTTCCACAGCCTCACTGTTTTCAGAGTTTTTCAGCAATTTGAGTTATGCAGGGTTAATTCCAGGCAAGGAATGAAAATCTTCTATACCCTACAGCCCTATTTTTAAAAAAATGTTTTAAGTTTCTGGAAACATCAGTGACTCGATTCCAGCCAGAATCTGCATCCATCTTGCCAATTCTAAGAAAACAATACATGTCGTTCCATAGGCAAGAAATCAAGAGCCTGTTCACTTGGGGGGACAAAAACTAGGACCCCGTTCTGCATAATTTAAGAACAAACAAAGAGAACAGCCCTAATACTTCTGCAAATGACCTATTGCTGAAATTATTCTGACCTTTAGCAATGGTCAGAATAGAGCAACAGTAGGTGAATGAAGGAACTACATGTTGCCTTGGCTAAAACATGCTCAGAATCTGGAGTGACATGAATATGGGGTGGAGAGGATGTTTGTAGAGGTGAACTGATGAACCGAAGGGAAATAAGAGGTGCTTCATTTCTTATTCCAGAACCCACTGCAGGAGGAAGAGAAAATGTCTAAAATCTGCTCGGAGAGAGACTGGGAGGAGAGAGTTGGTGGTTAGAAGGTTAAGCACCCATCTCCAATTCTGGGGGACATTGGAGGACATTGGGGGGGCATAACCCCATGTGAACCCATGTTTGGGAACCCATGTGTTTTCCTTGCAGTGTTTCGCTCTGCCGTAAGCATGCAACCCCAGGCACCCTTAACTCAAGTTCAGATGAACTTGGTGGGATTCACTTCTGAGTAAACATGTTTAGGATTGTGCTACTTGCAGTTGTTGTCTGTCTGTTTTTAAATGGAGACAGATGCTACGAGGGTTGATGCCCTTGTGCTCCATCTCCCCGAGCGCTTTCTCTCCTCACCTACGTTCAGCTGTGATTTAGGACTGCAGCATGAGGCCTGACCCAGTTCCTTTGGTGACGTCAAAGAGGTGGATGATATAAGCAATTCCTTTGCAGCATCGGCAAAATGTGGCCAGTTTCTCTTTATTAGTCCTGGAGCAGTTGTCAAGTTGAACTTTGCTTCCCTTAAGTGAGGAGAGAGAGAGAGAAGGAGACTTTGCTCGCTGCTCCCCCAAGTGCATCTGGGAGTCGAAACATGCATTGCTATGTACTTCAGTGGAGATCTTTGGGATTTTCCATCCCAACTGCTCAGAACACATGGGCGCCCCTGAAGCAAGACTGAAACAGACCCAACGTTGAGAACTGGATTTTCAGCCGGGGGGTGTAAATGACTCCCCTCATCAGGGGCGATGAGGGCCTCTTCTCATTCATTCAGACCCTCCCTTTTGGGTTAGGAGTCCCCGGTGCACAATTTGGACCTCTCCTCAGGGCTTCCTTTCCCATCAAGAGCCACTAACAGTTGTCTTTCCCTTTTTCTGCCCCTGTGTGTTTCCACAGGAATCCTCCGACAGCACAAACACCACCATAGAGGATGAGGACACGAAAGGTAACGCTTTTCGAGGAGGGTGGTGGGGTCAGCCGCCACAGAGTCAGCACAATTTTCGTGAGCTGTAAAGGAAATTCACCCACCCCCCAGTTTTGGGTGTTTCACCATAGATGGGTTCATAGAAGCCGGACAAGATGCACTTGGGAGAAATGGGGGGGGTGGGGGGGAGGTTGGGGGGAGAAATGGATCCTGCTGCTGAGAGTGGAGACAGGAGGTGGCAAGTTGAGGGTCAGCGGTGAAGGGATGTCATAGGCTTTGGTGAAACGTAGCCACTTGCATATACTGATATGCTTTTATATGCTGATATACAAGTCCGGCCGCAGGAGCAGCAGTGCCCAATACAAGGCAATCCCGTGGGGCCTGCCACACTCACCGTGGGGCCGCCCACTCACCATACAGCAGTAAGAACAGTGCTTGCGATGCTGCGTGTTAATGACGTTCCCGCCATCCGTTTCTGGGAGGCCCATTTTGGGCCATTAGGAGGTAAGGGCAGATGGGAGGGCCCCAGCGCTGTTATTCTGCCAGAGCGCTGGGTGGGACATCCGGGTGATCGACAGCCCGCCCGTCGCATTCCGCAACGGTACGCCATTTGCGTAACCAATTACGCCGTTTGCGTACGTTACGCAAACGGCGTAACGCTGCAGAACGCGACGGGCAGGCTGTCGATCACCCAGATGCCCCGCCCAGCATTCCGGCAGAATAACAGCGCTGGAGGGCCCAGTTCAAAGCCATGACACTCGCAAAGCTCCCGGATCCCAGACACTGAGATCCCAGATGCGGCAATGGACGAGCCACTCACCGCACTGACACGGGGGCCCCCCAAAGCACGGGATCCAGTTCAGGGGCGTAGCCAGAGGACATGCAAAATTGTACATTTTTTTACGGCTCCTGACCGAGCAGCCTTGCCACTGGAGCTAGTCAGGGTGATGAAAAGAACACGGAGGAACCTGAGTGGGTGAGGGCGGCCCAGGGGCATTTCAGGCCCAGAAGTGGGGTGGGGACAGTAGCAGAGGCTGCCGTCGCATCCTGCCCCCCAACTCCCAGAGCCTGGAGAGACATGGGTCCCCTTGGTTCATATCAGAGTAGACCCATAGGGTCCGTAGGGGCTGCCAGGGAACCCATTTTAAAGCATGAAGCCTTCACTTTCAAGCCTTTTTCAGAATCGTTTTCGCAAGGGTGGTCAAGTGGGAAGAGCCTTTGTATCTGCTCACCCTGTATAATAGTTTTAGTCGTCATAGCAGCCAAAGGGAACGCCGTGTGCTATTTCAGGTACAGCAAACAGCAAATCTCAGCTTTAGTTAAAAAAAGCAACCCCATGTTTGTAGTCCTCATGGTGTGCCACAATTCTGAAAATAGGCTGCGTCTGTTGCGACTCTGAAACAATTGGGGAGTGAGCTTTCTAGTGTTCAGCAAACAGCAGTCCTAGAGAGAAAAGGAAGATCGGATTTGTTCTACTCAGGATTGCATCAATAGGTGTGCGTTCGTTCCTTTTTGTTTTGTTTTGATACCTAAATGGTTATTTTGATTTCAAGTATTGTTGTAGTGCAGCTCTGCGTCCAGGGAACTGTTTCTGTGGATGAAAGAACTTGTTTGTTTCTTGGCTGTTTGGAGCACTGCTGTCGTGGAGTGCAGCATGAGAAAAGGGTTTCTGCAATAGTTGGACATTAGCTGGACAAAGAGATATCTGTGGGAAGGCCAGGCTTGCCCAGTGGTGTCCAGAAGACTTGCCTCGCTTTGGACCCAAATTGGGAGCCAATCTAGAGGTTCTGGAAAATGTGAAATGCAGGGTGGTGCCCTGCCCTCCGTTATAGAGCTGTTGGTTACAATGTCTCCTGCCTTGCTTCCTGTTCAAAAGGGCCACCAGCACACCGGCATTTATTACCTGCAGCCACTCTGAAGGTCTTGTGAGCAGGTAATAATATTCCCAGGTGCCTTGATTGTCTGTAAGGTTTTAGCACCATCAGCGATGGTTCTGGGGACCCAGGTTTAAAATCTCGGCTTAGTTGCCAACTTACTGGGTGACTTGGTGGGGCTTGTTCTCTATGGGAAGCAAATGCACAAGGGCTTTCTTGTGGTTATGTGGTCCTTCCTCCCCCCCCCCCCCGCCAATGATGCACTAGCCCCTCTCCCCTCTTTTGTCTGCAGAAACCAGGGCTAAGTGCAAGGAGAGTTTCCCTGCATGAGGACCTTCCAGGCTTCCAATCGTGGGGGAAAATTGCCCTTGTGTTCAGCGTTCATCTCTTCAGATAAAAGCAGAGAGAGCAGGAGGGGGCTGGTGCATGTATCACTGAGGGGGTTAAGCTGCGTGATTCCAAGGAGTCCCTCATGCATTCGCTCTCCAGGAAGGGCTTGTTTCTTACTGCCCCCCCCAAAAAAAAATTATGAGTACAGTAATAATAGAGATCTGTTATGCGGTTCTTGCAATGCTGTTCTGAGCATCCTCGAAAAGCACTCTACAAACACCATGATATGTTAATAGTCCCTGTCAACTCTCCTCGTTCCCTTGCCTCGCCTGTAAAATTTCTCCTCTGATTTCTCCATTCTTTCCTTTTTGCCTGTGTTTACAGTCTGCTTTCCTTTCCTTTTGGTCCTCTTTAGTCCCACCAACGCTACCACTTATTTTTGGAGTCTTTTTCTTTCTTTCTATTACTATTGTTGTTGTTGTTTTGTTTCCATCTCTCACCTATTCTCCCCCCCACCCAGTTAAGACCATGGATAGTGAGCTTGTCAAAGGCCTCTTGAATCCGGGATCTGCCCCTGAACTTCCTCCCAGTCTGCAGACTCCATCGATGTCTTCTGCTGCTCTCGCTGCTGCTTGTAAGTGCCAAGGGCTCCAGGCCACCACTGTCCACTTGGTGTGGACCACATCTCACATAGGAAGCATACAGAAGACCAATTGCACAAATACAGGCATGCCCCGGTATCCGCTGGGGTTCCGTTCCGGATCCCTCCATGGATACCTGAAACCGTGGATAGTGGGGACGCCTTTTTAAAGATAGGGGAACATCAGTGGGTTTTTTTGCAACAAAGTAAAAAAAGAGGTTTGCTTAATGTTCTCCTATCTTTCTAATAGACGTTCCAGTATCCGTGGATAACTGAAACTGTGGATACCAAATCAGTGGATACCAGGGCATGCCTGTTCAGATCACTTTGATGCAAAGGATGTGCATGTTTTTGGCTTCCACGGCCATCTCTGGACACACAAGAACTCAATTCACACATTGGGCCATTGGGGTGGGAAATACACTAGATAGGGCTTTAATGGACACTTGTCACCCAGGGTGCCTGTTTCCTAACCCATCTCTCAACTTTGTTCATTCTCCTTTCATTTTTCCAGTACATCTGTGTTCTGTACTTCCTGTCTCTCTCCCTTATCTATCCTTTCCTAGCCACCAAGCTGTCTGAAGTACTAGGCATGGTGAAAAAGGGATCTGGGGTCCCGGAAGCTGAAGAGCCTAAACCTTCAGTCTCGTCACCTTGTTTATCTCCAGTTGTTGCAAATCCTCTGGCTCCTCAGAGTAAGTACTGGATAGTCACAGGGGTTTGCAGCAATTGATGGATAATTTGGCTTTCCTGGATTTCCTGGCCTTTTTACATTTTGTTGAAGGCTGTAGACAGAGGCGGATCTACAGGGAGGGCAAAGCTCTAAGAGTTGCAAGAAGCCTTACCCTGTCATGTAAATCCCTCCTCTCCCTTGCTGCTGTAGCCAGTAAGCAACGCCAAGATGTTGCTTTTCCCTGTGAGGATTGGCTAAAACGGTGCAGGAGAGGAGTGATTTCCATTGCAAGGTAAGGCTTCTTGCAAAACTTAGAGCTTTCCCCTCCCTTAGATCTGCCTCTGGCTGTAGGATCCTCTCTGCAGATTCGTGAATCAAACTAGGACAAAATATGATGCAAAAGCACGGAACCAAAAACAAAATTTTTTTTAAAAAACCCTCACTTGAATATTCACACCGTGAACACTCACAAAAAAGAATATAGCAAGAGTAAGGCCTGCAGCTTCCAAGATGGCTGCTCCCAGCTTTCCGCGACCCACCTGACATCCGGTTGCGGCCCACCAAGTGGGTCCTGACCCACAGTTTGAACAGCACTGATCTAGAATATCAGACTATGCTAAGAGTGTGTGTAGAAGGGATCCCAGAGCCTTCCATTCATGTCGCTTTCGTCCTGATTCCATTTTCTAGCATCTCTTCTTAGTGCTGCTACTTTTATTTGCCTTGTCATTTTAAAATTTGTTTTCTCGTCTGTCTTGTCCTCCTCCAACTGGCCTCCCACCCCAGCTGCCAAGTTCTCCGATATCCCAGGCATGGTGAAAAGGGGCTCTGGGCTACCGGAAGCAGAAGAGCCAAAGCCTTCCGCCGCTTTGCCCTTTGCACCAGTGGCTGCAAACCCACTTCCTTTCCAGCGTAAGTAGTGCGCAATCTCAGGGACTGGCAAATGCTGCGCAAGGAGACCTGGCAGCTTCTCTGGCTTTTTTTTGCCATGATCCTGGACTGGTCCCTTACGGACCCCGTAGAGTCTGTGCACGCAATTAGAAGAGAGAAGAGACGTTTAAGGGGTTACTGATTCGGGCTTCCCATCTTGAACAAATTTACATATGATTTACATTTACCTTTTTTTTTTTTTTTTTTTTTGCTCTCTTACACCCATGTCAGTCTTAGGACAAACTCTGCACTCCAAAGGAATTCTGAATTCCACCTTTCTTATCCTTCCTGCAGAAAAAAACAGGGGCTTGTTGACGTGGCCGTTTCCCTAAAATAGGAGCATCCCCCTTTAGCCATTGGGGTCTTTCCCGCACTTTGACCTCTGAACTCCGAAATGTTCCAGCTAACTAGAAATGAAGGCTGCGATCCTACACACACATGCCCAGGAGTAAATTCCATTGAACACAGTGGGACTTACTTCTGAGTCAACATGCATAGGGTTGTACTCATACACTCATTACATGTAAAGTACTGTTTTCTTTAGCTGGTTCTTCCCGCCCCCCAATCTCTCCTCTTAGCCCTATGTTGTCCTTTCCTTTCCCCTTTCTAGTATTTTTCTATGTCTTTTTTTTCTCATCTTTCTCTCTCCCACTGCATCTGCCTCCTCTCAGCTGCCAAGCTCTCTGATGTATTGGGCATGGTGAAAAGGGGCTCTGGGACCCCAGATGCCGAAGAGCCCAAGCCTTCCATCATCCTAGCCGGCCCATCCTCAGGGGTTACAAACCCTTCCCAGCGTAAGTAGCAGGCATCACCCCTCTTCCAGGCGCTGCAACATGGAATTATCACATCACAAAAATTCTGTCGAGCCCTGTAGTTTTGCAAGCGCAAAGTCCTTTTACTGAATGGGTACATTTGCCCTGATTTGATACAGTGCAGTGTTCCAAATTGCAAGGAGGGTCCTGTACACATCCTCTGTCCCCAGGAAGCCAGGATGGGGTGGGGGAGCTGTAGAGCAATGTGGTGCTGTTCCTGGATACAAAATGCAAAAGTGATTCATCACTTCTGTGTTCCGATGTTCAGCAAGCCAGGGCAAAGAGAGGGGGCCGCTTTTCTCACAGCAAGCTGCAAAATAGCAGTGCTAATATTCTAAGGGCACAATCCTAACCAACTTTCCAGCACTGACGTAGCTGTGCCAATGGGGCATGTGCTGCACTCCGTAGCCCCAGAGGCCGCCTCAAGGTTATGTTTATTCTTTGAACTAGGAGCTCCTTTGCTCTGGTGCCGGAAAGTTGGTTAGGATTGCGCCCTAACTGCCTAGAAAAGCAGTTTAGAGAAAGGGCATTGTGATGCGTTTTCCCCGCCTTCTCCTGGTATCAGCAGGATCCTTATCTGCAGTGGCCATTAATATTGAGTCCAATCTGTGGATCAAAAATCTGTAAAACAGTTGGGCCTATACTCACAATATGAGTTGCACTGTCCTTGAGCCCTGGGGTGGTGTATCAGATCTAAAGGGAACTCCCAAGCTTCTCCACTTTCCTTTCTTGATTATGTTGTGCTTTTCATACCTGTCCCAATTTCCTTTCCCTTGATTTCTCCTCTGCTGTTAGCCGTTTTGTTTGGCTTTTTAATCGTTCTCTCCCTTCTCTCATTTGTCCTGTCCCAGCGGCCAAGCTGTCTGATCTATTGGGGATGGTGAAAAAGGGCCCTGGGCCCACCGAAGGGGAAGAGCCCAAGCCTCCTATCACCCTCCCATGTCCATCCTCAGGTCTTGCAAATCCTCTTCCACCCCAGTGTAAGTAATGGGCATCCCTGGGATTTCCTGTATGGCATTGATAAGGCCCGAGCCAAGAGAGGAGCCGTTGGAGTTCTTCTCACCATAAACTTCCATGCCTTTGGCTCCAGGTGCTCGGAGATCCCCTTTTAGTGTGAGGCTCATCAAATGGCTTTAGAAGGAGGTTGTGAAGAACCCCAAATTGCAAAGCCCATTTGTTGAATGTGTTCCCTGGGGAAATAGGCAGAACATGTCTGGGTGGGCTGTTCTTAAGGGAATTTTTTCTAAGACGTGAAACAAGCCGTGCCTGTGGCCAATGATGGGACCACACACCAGCCAGTCTCTAAAGCTGCGATTTTCAGTGTTTTTCTTCCCATGGCGCACTGATCTCGATGATCTTTGCCTCTTGTGATGTCACTTCTGGGAGTCTCTTCCAGGAACGGCGACTCTGTTTTTAGGGTCACTGAGAGCGCAATCCTATCCTGGAGTTAGGCCAGCAAAGTTTGGCACAAGGTCCACTGTAAAACGTGTTTGGACCACTCCTGGAATCGGGGAGGATGGCGCTCGTCTGTGTGCTGTCCTCTCTGACTCCGAGAGTGGTCCAAACATACTTTATGGTGTCCCTTGTGCTGGCTAAACTTTGCTTTATTTACCTCATATTTACCTCAGAATTTTACCTCAGAATGCCAGATACAAGGGAGTGGCGTTCGGACCACTCTCGGAGTCAGGGAGGATGGCACACGTCTGTGAGCTGGCCTCTCTGACTCCGAGAGTGGTCCAAACATACTTTATGGTGTCCCTTGTGCTGACTAAACTTTGCTTTATTCACCTCATATTTACCTCAGAATTTTACCTCAGAAATTTACCTCAGAATGCCAGATACAAGGGAGTGGCGTTTGGACCACTCTCGGGGTCAGGGAGGATGGCACACGTCTGTGTGCTGGCCTCTCTGACTCCGAGAGTGGTCCAAACATACTTTACAGTGTCCCTTGTGCTGGCCAAACTTTGCAGGCCTAACTTGTGACAGCCTAACTGGAGGTTAGGATTGTGCCCTGACTGTAGTAACTAATAGTTGCAGTTCCTCCATTGGCTCTGTAGAGCCGGCAATTCATTATTGCCCTAAAAACAGAACCACCAAACCCAGAAGAGTATTTCAGCTATTTTCAGCCGCTGTGCTCCTCACTCCTGGAGCATACCTGTGGCCCTTTCACAGCACACCCACGTTCTGTGGCACACCAGTTGAAAATCACTGCTCCAAAGCAATCTCATGTTTGTTGTTAGTCACCTTGAATTTATTCCCAGTGCCCTTCCTTGAGCTCATCTCCTATATTCTTAGTCTTTTCCAATATCAATAATTTCAGGAGTTGCCATGCAGAACATTGCAAGTGTTTAAAGCACACAGCTGCAATTAATACACAACCGATCATCGTCTACAGAATATCTCATGATTTTAAATTGAAATTCACCGCAAGATGATAATGCATGTTGAAATCAAACACAATGGACAACGTGCATCCATGCAAACTGTCAACAATACCAAAGGAAGTTTAAGGAAGTATTATAGGAATCTGGTAATCTTCCTGTTTCTTTATGCCAGTAAATCTGAATGATTGCTGGTGTATCATTGTTTTAATTATGTCACGTGCAAGGCAGACTATAAGGAAGAGATGGTTAACACCTGCTGACAGTCTGTATCTATGTCTTTGTCAATAGCGTTTGATTACCCTATGTGCCATTTATTGTCCAACTGAAAATTATTTAAAAATATAATTTGCGTATAACAATCAGGTGTATTAATTGCAGCTGCAGGCTCCTTTGTCACTATCCATTTTTTTCCTGCTATCCATTTTTTTCCTGCCTGTTACTTTTCTATCTGTTTTCTTTTTTATTCTCTCCATACTGTCGTCTTTCATCCGTCGTGCACCAGCCACCAAATTATCCGATGTCCTAGGTATGGTGAAACGGGGCCCCGGAGCTCCAGAAGCAGAGGGGTCACAGCCCGCCGTGGCCCAGCTTTTCCCCTTTCTACCCGTCGCAAACCCTCCTCTGCCTTCTGATCGTAAGTAGTGGAGACACTCAAGGTCTGCAGCTGAGCCCCAGCTGTTCTCTTCAGACCTGAAAGGGAGTTGAGTTCTAAGTTCCTTGCTAGACCATGTGTGTGCAGAATCAGCATGGTTGCATGGCTTTTTAGGCCCACCCTACAGATATCTGTGTTCGCCATCGAAGGAAGCAAGTAATGCCCACATCAGGGGCATCATTCTTCAGGGGCAGGCCATCCTAAGTGGTCCCTCACACCTGCAGAGGTCTGAAGTCATGGTGAGCCTTGTCCTATCAGCAGGTGCGTATCTTACCTGTAGCACCCCATGGCCCGAGCCATGGGGCACGGGGCAGTGGCGGGGCGCCATTGCGCGTGGTCTGGGAGAGACCATGCAGTTTCTGGCCTGCCCACACCTCCCTTACGCTCCGAAATAGAGCGTTTCCGGAGTAAGGGAGGCGTGTCTGCGTGATGCGTGGGGGCGGGGCGACATGGGGGGGGCGTGTGTTCAGCGCTGGCCATGGGGCGCGCTCCCGGCCCGGCCTGCCACTGCCTATCAGGTGATTATCCGTGCATGGGAAAAGAGGCAACCACATGCCTCCCCCCTTTGTAATTCAGCACCACTCTGCCCAGCAGCAGGTACTGGCTCCGCAGTGTGCCCTTTTATACAACTGGAGCCAGGTAGAAGCTCAGACTCATGGTTGTCATGGAGGCTGCTATAGATCAGGAGGCAGCATGGACATTGAAAACTCCCAGCAGTCAGGCTGGGGGAGATCAATGCCACTCCGAAGACCACTTCTGCTAGCTCAGGCAGGGAGGCTGGTGGGCAAGACGCCAATCAGTCTCTGTCTCCCAACCACGTTAAGTGCGTTTGGACCGCTCTCGGAGTCAGAGAGGCCAGCACACAGACGTGCGCCGCCCTCCCCAACTCTGAGTGGTCCAAACGTGCTTTACGGAAAACGTACGGCTTTTCAGCACATCCGGACGCAGTGGCAGGGGAAATGGAAAAGAGGTTTCTTTCTCTCCCCCTTCCATGAGACGGTCAGTCACCTGGCGGCATCACCTCTTTCTCTGCCCTGACCTCTCGTTCTCCTGCTGCGAAACTGGGAGTCCCTGGCAAGTGGTATTCACTTACAGGGATGGATAACAGCTTGGCACACTTGCCAGGGAGGGAGACACCCTGAGGATGCCAGGCAAGTAGGGCTAGAGCAGGGCACCGGGAGAGCACTGAGTTCAGAGTGGAAGCAGGCATGCCTGGCAAGCTCTCAGGTAAGAATGGACTTGAATGGAAGGCTTTTTAAAAAATTGCTTTTTCCTGGGAGATGCAGTTGGTTCTCAGGGACAAGCAGGCAGGAGTGGGTCAGGATAACATCTGCGTTCGTTGATCATTTAATTGCGACCGGCTTTTCTCAGACGTAGTGCGTGCCCACTAAGGTCGTTGAATGTGAATGCCTTGCTCCTTAACAGGCTTTTAACTCTGCTTTTCGCTCTGTAATCAAGGGGGGGGGAAGGGCAGCCAACTCCATGCTTTCAGTGCATTTTTTCTATGCAGAACTGATAATTCTAACCTCTGTAAGGAAATGTGAGTGCAGAAGTGGGCGGTCTCGGATGGGGTAAGAAGAGAGACAGAAAAGGCCTGATTGCTCTGTATGTACGTCTGTTGCGGTACCGCTAATGCTGCGAACAGTGTCTTTAATCTGACAGTTTTGCAATGGGAGACAGAACCAGATCAAGGGCAAGATTGTCTCTGAAAATGAAATGAAAAATAAATGAGACAGAAGGATCTAGACAGTGTTTTGGCCTTGAAAGAGAGTGAGAGAGAGGCATTAGAAGAATGGCTGGAAGTTGCCCAGATCTGCTAGCTTTTCTGGATGAGTTTTGTGGCAAGCTAGGGAAGCCGCGGGAGAGCAGAGTGCACCAGAAGCGATCCGGAGGTGTGATGACGTCCTTGCAAGTGGTACGGCAGGGGACAAATGTGGAGAAACGTGGGTGTGGCTCATACTTTTCCCAATGTCATGGTCCCAATTTTAATCACCATCCCTCCATCAGCAGCTATGCAGTTGCGGTAGCAATCCTAACTGGAGTTCGGCTGGCACAAAGGCCACTGTAAAGCACGTTTGGACCTCTCTTGGAGTCAGGGAGGATGGTGCACGTCTGTGTGCTGGCTTCTCTGACTCTGAGAGTGGTCCAAACATACTTGACAGTGGCCCTTGTGCTGGCCAAACTTTGCTTTATTTACCTCATATTTACCTCAGAATGTTACCTCAGAAATTTACTTCAGAATGCCAGATACAAGGGAGTGGCGTTTGGACCACTCTCAGAGTCAGGGAGGATGGCACACGCCTGGGTGCTGGCCTCTCTGACTCCGAGAGTGGTCCAAACACACTTTACGGTGTCCCTTGTGCCGGCCTAACCCTGCCGGCCCAACTCCAGGTTAGGATTCCATCCTAAAAGGGGGGGACGACCTCTAGAGCATCTGATTGCAGATCTTCTCCCATCACACATCATTTGGCCCTTGAGATACCACTTGGAATTAGAACCCAAGCGATGTTGGGAAAAGGACTATTTATTATGGGAGCCCAGAGCTTGCAGGAGGAAGATGCATGAACTACGTCAACTTGCTGTCAGTGTGAAACGGATGCTCCAGGCCCTGGGAGGGCAGAAGTTTCCAAAAGCTCCTGTTCCAGGGAGATGACCTGGCAAAGCTGCTTGATCTCCGCCACTTGGCTACATTATTCATAGCGTGTGCTCTAACTGGGTCGCTTTGGGTGCCTTGCAAATCGCCTGCATCTCCCCAGATTTCCCATGTGTGTGCTGGCTACAGATAGGTGTGGGGTTTCTGATCACATTCTTGCAGGAAGGGCAGTGGCATTCCTATAGGGTAGGCAAAACACTACATTTTGCAGGAGCCCAAGCTCCTATGTAAGACGATCCTTCCCTCTCACCTCCAGAGCCATTTGCGGCTTGGAGAGCTGGCTCGGAGGCTTTGCTGTCTGAGCCACGAATGGCTCTGGAGGCAAGGGGCCTGGGCTGTGTTACACAGGAGCTCAGGCTCCTGCTAAACCTAGCGTCCATCCCCCCATAGGAACACCACTGAAGAGGGGTGAGGACAGCCTCAGGACGGGGTGGAAATGTCTTTCAGGGCGAGGGGGGAGAGATAGCAAGTGGGAAGTATGATATTGCCCTAGTGAAAGATTTTCTGGTTATCCAAAGGCCATAACATCACCCCCCCCCCATTTGATCGCACGTCTTCCAAATTGAGAGGAGCCCAGCCTCTGTTGTCCTAAGGGTAGATATGTCACAAAGCTGCTTGAATGCTGGATTCCGTGCTGATGAGTAAGGGCGCAATCCTAAGTTTGGCTGGGCACAAGTTTGAGTTAGGCCGGCATAAGCTAAGCCAGCAAAGTTTGGCCGGCACAAGGGACACGGTGAAGTATGTTTGGACCACTCTCGGAGTCAGAGAGGCCAGCCCATAGACGTGAGCCATCCTCCCTGAGAGTAGTCCAAACATGCTTTTTGGTGTCCCTTGTGCTGTCCAAACTTTGCTGGCTTAGCTTATGCCAGCCTAACTGCAGTTTAGGATTGCGCTCTTAAGTCTCCCTTACCCAACTATGCTTGGCCATTTTTAGATAGGCTCTGTGTGCAATTATCCAGGCCCTGAAGCAGTCACCTTACAGGGGTTCCCTGAAAAGAGATTGCATCCCCGGGTACAACGGCTGGGCTGTAGCTCAAGAAATTGCAGCAGCTGGTTTTCTGCCTGGGCTACACAAGCGTGCAGGTCACCCTTCTCTCTCAGACTCCATTTATGTCCTCTCTTTCTCTCTCTCTCTCTCCTCTGTTTGTAGCCCGCAAGCAGGAAATCATCAAGATAACCGAGCAGCTGATAGAGGCTGTGAACAATGGGGACTTCGAGGCCTATGCGTGAGTAGGCTGGGTGCAAGGTCGTGTTGGAATACTGGCCCATTGATCCAGATGTGCACACATTTGCAATTGTGATTGCACGTGCATAAATACATAATTCCATTTACGTTTACTTGCACTGACGATACACTTCAACTTGTTGCTAATTTACCTATTTATTTTCACTTTTTTTTATACTGCCCTGGGTGCCAGTTGGCCTAGCTTATGCTACTGTTAAGGATTGAGTAGACTCTACTTTTTGTCAGCCTCATTAATCTGATGGACCGGGCCTGGCTTCCTAAGCGAAGGATTTTGCGTTCAGATTCCACCTGGGTTCAGTTTTCTCTTTGTGGAGGGACAGTGGCTCAGTTGGTAGACCCATACATGCAGTTGTTCCCCTGTTCAATCCCAGGCATCTCCAGCTATACCGGAGACCCTGGCCTAATGTTTTGGAGAGTTGCCAACAGTCACAACAAACAGTACTGGGCTGGATGGACCAATGGGTTTGATTCCGTTTAAGGGATAATCCTAACCTAGAGTTAGGCTGGCACAGTTAGGCCTGCAAAGTTTGGCCGGCACAAGGAAAACTGTAAAGTATGTTTGGACCACTCTCGGAGTCAGAGGCCAGCACACACGACATGTGCCAATCCCCCCTGACTCTGAGAGTGGTCCACACTATACGGTGTCCCTTGTGCCGGCCAAACCTGGCCTAAATGAGCTGGCCTAACTCCAGGTTAGGATTTTGCCCTAAACCAGCTTCCATTGATGCTTTGGGTCAATATTTCAATAGCCTCTCATTGAAATCTCCTTCGAAGTTCTTGAGCCACAATCCTCTGGCTGCATAGCAGCTCAGCTGGACTTTTTAGAGAAGTGCATTGTACTTCAACATTCGTAAACTGCTTCTTGAAATCCTGTAGCCTAGCAGATAGTTGGGATCGATTCATTTCTCACCTTTGATGTTCTATTGGATAAATATTTGGAAAACAGTAGCTCTGGGTGTCCAAGTTTGGATGAGAAAGGGGAGTGGCACCAGGTCTACCTCTTTGGGTATCTAACCTTGTAGAGCATTCCCCGCACGGAGACATGTCACAAAATCAGAAGAAAGCACTGGCACTCTCTGCAAAAGATACATTCTTCTGGCCCTGCAGAAACATTGAGTCTTTCTCTTGTCTCTTTCTGCCGGTCTAGAAAAATCTGTGATCCAGGCCTAACTTCATTTGAACCCGAAGCCTTGGGCAACCTTGTCGAAGGAATGGACTTCCACAGATTTTACTTCGAAAACTGTGAGTACATCTGAGCGCATACAGGCTGTTTAATGTGAAGGCTTTGGGCCAGGGTTTCTTAAACTGTGGGTTCTGAAAATAGCCTTTAGGGTTAAACTAGATGTGATGTGGGGTCTCCCAAGATTGGATTGCCCACTGTTTGGGGTCCCCCCTCCCAGAGGGGGTGTGTTCGGATTGGGGTTGCTAATTTCCCTCCTGCCCCTGATGTTTCTGTTAGCTGCAGAGGAACCATATTGTACTTGCTTCTTCCCCTTTTGAGGATAATTGCAGCTAGGTGGGGATGGGGGAAGTTAACCTTCCTCACTGGAAGAAACTCAGGGCAGAATCCTAACCTGAAGTTAGGCAGGCACCATAAAGTCTGTTTACAAGGGACACCATAAAGTCTGTTTGGACCACTCTTGGAATCAGAGAGGCCAGCACACAGGCGTGCGCCATCCTTCTTGACTCGGGAGAGTGGTCCAAGCGTGCTTTATGGTGGGCCCTTGTGCCGGCCAAGCTTTGCTGGCCTAACTGTGCCGGCCTAACTCCCAGCTAGGGCTGCACACTCACTCTTGACTTCCTGCCCTGCCTTTCCAGTGTTATCGAAGAACAACAAGCCCATTCACACAACCATCCTGAATCCTCACGTGCATGTCATCGGGGAAGATGCCGCCTGCATCGCCTACATCCGCCTGACGCAGTACATCGACGGTCAGGGCCGCCCTCGCACCTGCCAGTCCGAAGAGACCCGCGTCTGGCACCGCCGCGACGGCAAGTGGCAGAATGTCCACTTCCATTGCTCGGGAGCACCAGTGGCGCCACTCCAGTGAAGGTATGTCTGGGGCCACTGGGGCCGTTGCCTGGCTTGCCCGGTGTGGCGGATCGTTCCCCCTCCTGGGGAAAAGGAGACTGGAAGAGGGGGAGCCCGGCACCTGCTAGAGATGTTCTAGGAGAGTGTCCTGCAGCCGGCAGGGGGTTGGACTAGATGACCTCCATGGCATCTTCCAAATCTATGATTCTAAAGAACGTGTGTGCATGGAAGTATGGAAGTGTGTGCATGCATGGAAGTGTGTGCATGCATATCACAAGAATAGTGATGCATGGAAGATGGGTGTGCACGTGTGAAACAGACATCCATGGAAACAAGGGCAGGGGCAGGCTTTTTGTTTTTCTTCCTGTGGAGCAAGACCTGCTCCCCACACTCTCCCAATCCTGTTCCTCAGAGGACAGCCTGCATTGAATGCAGATTGTCAGTTCTCCCTGCCATGCTTCAGGCAGGTGGTCTTCTTTTTTTTCTCTTCTCCTTCAAAATCTCTATCAAAAGGATTTGCACTGTTATGGCTTTGGCTGTTATTATAATTTTCCACTTGAAAACCTGCTCTTGGAATGGGATGGCGCCAAGGCCAGCCAATTAGTGCTGCATTCCATTCAAAGCCCGTTCCAAAGAAGGGCACGGAAAGTGTTGTGTGTTTTGTTTGTAATCGACATCAGGGCTAAGCCAATCGATGTGGTGCAAATCCAGCTTCTGCTGCGAAGTGCAGATAGAATTCCTCCAAGCCCCGGTCCAGGGAGAGAGAGATGCTGTGGGAGTGCACTTACCTGCGTGCGCCAATGGTGGCAAGTGTGTTTCCACAGCAGGCTCGCCTCTGAAATGATGGCACCCTGCGAGTGCATGACTTTGGCCCGTTGACCATGTGAATGTTTGTTAGGCGCCTGAGGGGGGACATGATTGAGACATACAAAATTATGCACGGAAGGGATAGAGTCGATAGAGGGATGTTCTTTTCCCTCTCTCAAAACACCAGAACCAGGGGGCATCCGCCAAAACTGAGGGTGGGAGAGTTAAAACAGATAAAAGGAAGTCCTCCTTTACCCAGCGGGTGGTTAATCTGTGGAACTCTTTGCCACAGGAGGTGGTGATGGGATCTGGTCTGGATGCCTTTAAGAGGGGATTGGACGGATTTCTGGAGGAGAGGTCCATCGTGGGCTATAGGCAATGATGGATTGTGCAACCTCCTTACAAAGGTGGTGGGCTACTGGTGCCGGGTGCAGGGGAGTGGCAACGGGATGCAGGCATCTTGTTGTCTCATGCCTCTCTGGGGCACCTGGTGGGCCGCTGTGGGATGCGGGAAGCTGGACTAGATGGGCCTTGGCCTGATCCAGCGGGGCTCTTCTTATGGTTATGTTATGTTATGAGTCTGGTCTGCAGCTTGCTCACGAACCCTGCGCCGTTGTGGGTCCGCAGGGAAAGCCCCCCCCATGAGCCTCCTGACTGTCCTGCAGTGTGTCACAGCCTCTCCTCTCCCATGCTTGTGTCTTTCAGAACTAACGCTGCTGTTCTGGTTTCGTCCCGAAGGAGGCGGTGATTTGAGCTCAGCCGCTAGCCGGGAGCAGCGGTGACAAGCACGTGCCCGCATGCTCGTGTCCCCCCCTTTCCCCGTCCTCCCCTCTTTCATTTCCAGTGCCTGTGTTTGCAAAAAACAAAACAAAACAAAAAAAACACACAAAAAAAACAAAACACAAAAAGGGGGGGAAAAACCCAACCAGACATGATTCTAAAAAAACAAAAACCCTTAAAAAAAAATTTATACGTCGGCAAACCCGGCCGAACCAACCCGGCTGTCTCTCCGGCAGCCAAAACTGCGCCTCCCGTTCCTTACTCCATTTCTTTGTGTCCGTCCGTCCGTCCGGCTGTTCAGGTGACCAGGTGTTGCAATGAAAATGTTCAACTTCAAACCAACCAACCAACGGCTCTGCCTCCCTGTGTCACCCCCCAGTGTTGAACGGTGTTAGTTTGTTAGGTGAAAAAAAAAAAATTAAAAAAATGCACACACAAAAAAAGACACAAAACCCACACAAAAAAAAACCCGTTTTCCAGTATTTGCATTCTCTGCCGACGCATGGGCCTTCTCCAGTGGTCGTGTTTGCGCTTGGAAGTCTGTGACCCGTGTTACCGTTTGTTTTGCAGGGAGCTCTTCCCGAGCACTTGGGCTGCCCGTTTTTTTCTCCTCTCGCTGTGGTTGTGGATTATGATGATGATGATAATTATTCAGACGCTTTATTTATTTTGTTCTTCTTTTGGATTGGAAGTGATCCCCTTCTGCAGGGGGGGGGGCCTGGGGTTTTCTGGTCCCCCGCTCCCACGCTAACTCCACTGCTGGTGGATTTTTCCCAGTGGGTGGTTGGCATGGCCGGACTGATGGGTTCTTCCATGAAGGGGTGACGTAGCCTTAGAGGTCAGTCTCACTGCAGGTTTTTGAATGTTTGAATTCTCATTGGCGCCCACATTTCCCAGCATCCCCGACCTCTCGCCAAGGGCTACCAACAGTGGCGTCATTGTGCCTGGGCCCATGCTGTGGCTTTGTTTTGGGGGGGGGAGCCCCCTGCCGTACGGAGTCTGGCTGGGACAGTAGCGACTGTCGGATGGCAAGAGCCAGGTTGGAGAGCGTTGATGCTGCAAAAGCCTCATCGTCTTACAGTTCTTGGAAACTGACTCCCCAGCAGAAGGGAGCAACAGGTCTCCATAAGGTCATCTTCTGCTCCCTGAAAGGCCCAGCCCCACCTTCTCCTCGGTTTTCTGTTTGAGCGAGTGTAGTCCTTGAAAAGGAGGAAGTCAATGGTCAGTGCTGCTTTCGGTGGATCTGCTCCAAATCTTCATCATCCTGGAGAGGAGGGCCTGTCAGCCAAGCTTGCGCTTGCCATTGCCTGCCTCCTTCCTCTCTTTTGTGACAGTCACTGGCAAAGAGGAAGAGTTGACTGGCAAGGAACTCTGGGAAAATCCTCTCGGGACAGAGGTAGCCACTTCAGGTCGATGTTGCGTTGGGAGCTGACTCCGCAGGCAGCCCCATGCAAGCTGTGCCAATGGACCAAGCCTTTAGCGGAGGGAGATGGAAAGGCATTTGGTGGTGGGTTTGTTTCATTGGCTGTGTGCAAAGCTGAGCCAGATGCCGCTGAGCAGTAGCCACCCCACTCCTGAGCTCTGCTAGGTCCCAAAAGAAGGTGAGGGGTCAACTGCTTGTCCTCCACTTGCCGTGCTTGCGCAAAGAGCACTGGGGTGGTGAGGGGGTTGACACTGGCTGAGAGCGTTGCACCATGTGGACAATGATTGGCGAGTCATGATGAGACCCCCCCCCCTTTGGCCTTCCTTCCACTTCTTCGTGTTCATTCTCAAAGGGAGACCCCCACAGCCCAGCATCTCACTGCCCAAACGCAGCTCCTCTCTTTGGTTGATAGCTTAGGGTGTGTGGATTTAATCGCTCCCCTTGGCCTTGTCTAGGGCCACCAAGAAGCAAGTGTTGGCGGGTTGGACCGTTTTGCCATAAGGTTGGGAAAGTGCCATTTCCTCGTCCTCCTCCTCTTGCTCAGTGTACTAGAAGCTCATGTCTTTGATAGAGGGGAATCATTCCCCAAGCCACTGTTCAGAATAGAGACCCCTGCCAGGAACAGCAGTGGGGCCAAGTAGGGTTGGTTGCATTCAAGGGATTTCCCAAGAATCCCTTAAAAATGGGCAAGTGTTGGAAAGGAGATCATTAAACTTCATGAGACAGAAAGTGGAAGGTTCTATGGTTCAGCCTGGGTGGGTGTCGGAGTTTAAAATTAGGTGAAGATAAGAGGTCCTTGTTCAAGTCCTCACTCACCCCTCCCATCCAAGAGCTTGAACACTTCGTGGGAGGGTCAGGACTTCCTGGTGCTCTGTTTGGGGGCTTGTTCCTAAGCATCCTGTTGGTTAGATAAGTGGAATGAGAATTCTAGAGGTGGCTATTCTTTCAAGAGCAACACTGTTCCTTCTTGGAAAGGAAGGGAAGTGGACATGCCGTGTTGCAGTAACAACTGAGCTTTTGAACAGTTGGATGGACGGCCTGAAGTATTTTGTCAAGCTGGGATGCTTCTGGTTTGCTCTGTACTTTGATCATGGGAGATGAGCTCTTCGGTATGATCTCTGGTCTCGCTGTCTCTCCTCCCACTTGTGGCATTGCTTTTGATGGTTGTGTCCATAAGTACACTAAAGTTGGAAAATGTCTTGTGTAGACTGTAATGAGAGCCAGTTAACCAGCTTTTTTTCCGGAACTTACCTAGAAGGTGGGGGAAAAGCAGTTCTTTCTAATCATTTGTGTTTGTCACCCAGTCTGGTCCTTTCAACATCAAAATCTGACTATAATATGCCGCAGAGCAGATGTAAGCTTAGAAACAGGGCCATGGAGCATGCTAGAAGCTGTCCAGGTGGCCTCTGTCAGGAGTGTGTGCAGGCCAGATTTTCTAACCACTAGACCACACTGCCTCCCACTGATTTGAAGACAAAATCCTTGCAACTGGGTTGGGATGGGAATGTAGAAGGGGCTTCCCTGGATATATAAAGATTTCCCTTTCCACAGCTTATACCTCCTGTCTCCAATGGGGCATGTTTGCATTGCCAAAACCGTGGCAGGAATGATTTTGCTTACTCCGAAGAGTTCAACTTAGTAGCATGGATTTAGTAGGCAGTCTTTTGCTCATAACCATTAAAAGTTCAGCCTCACTTCTGAACTGGTGGTGATATATGGTGAAATTGGGACTGCAACATTTGGTGGCTTATGTTCAGACCAAAAATTTCAGGTGTGAATTTTCCAAACGTTGATGATTGTAAGATGACAATCTTTGTAGTCTCCCATTCAGGTGTCACCACCTGATGTTGCAGGGTCCTCTTTCATGGTCTGGCAGTTAATTTGTGCAGGTTTGGCATTATTGTAGGACTTTAATTAAAACAAACCACAACCTTGAATTCCAAGAGGAGGAACACTGTGTGCATAGGGGAAAGCATGGAAGTCTATCGGGCTTGGGGGAACAAAAATGACATGGATTGCTGGTGTGGGTGGAATCTTAGCCCAACGGTGCTTTCACTGTCCATGCAAATCGGACTGTGAATGTTCAGGGCTCTGAATCGGAGCACCTGTTATCTGAAAACCACATGTTGGGGAGTGGGTGCAATTTCCATTTCAATCACTGCTGGATTAGTAAAATCAATGTAGGCTATTAGTATTACCCTACCAACCCTCTTTGCCTGCTACCAATGCGGATTCCAGCCATATGTGGAAGGGCCAAAAACCAATAGTAAGACGGTACGTTGGTTTTTGTGGCCATTAAGGTAGGACAAGAGGCAATGCGAGGGAGTTACAGAACCAGATCTTAGGTTAAATATCAAACCCGTCCCATATCATCACTGCATTTCCGCTAGTTACAGTTAGAGGAGGAAAGGCCTTCGTTGTAACTTTGGCAGATTTTCTTGTCCTATTTTAGTATAGGTTGAGTATCCCTTATTCGGAATATTTCAAAATACAGAACTAATGTCTAATGCTCTAGTCTTCGTAATATTCTGTGAACTTCCCCTGGGATCTAGAACTCTCATACTTTTCAATAAACAGCCTTAATACTTGATGCCTTCCTTTTTTTTTCCCCTCCTGGGATGTCTAAATTTTATTCCCACCCCTTCCAAGTGAATAATGTTTCTATTTTCTCAGTCCTAATCCCCCCCCCAAAATACACTTGCCAGAAAGGAGCTGAGAGGCCATTAAGAACCTCATTTAACTAGTAGCTAGGTTGCTTGCTTAATAAATAAGGAATTAGTATTGCCAGGATGAAAAGGGGAAAGTACTGTTGAGTTCACAGCACAACCAGAGGCTATTAACCAGAACCATTAGGGCGCATGTCCCAAGACTCACAACTGTGCCAAGAGATTCCTTGGCACACAAAGGCACACAAAGGGTGGAGTGATTACAGAGATGTGCATCAGTATTTGGAAATGTTCAGGGGCCCTGGGTGTACATGTTGCACATTCCTTCATTGGCCCATTTTGGTTCATGTGCAATGGTCCATTTTGCCCCCCCCCCCCAGTTCTTCCCTAGTATTTAGAAGTAGCTAAGATTTGGATGCTCAGTTGCCAGGCATCTCGAATGGGCTACTGAGCTGGATGGCCTTTTGGTGCAAGCCCAATTATTCCTAGCTGAACTGGTTAAAAATGTCCAGTATAAGGAACTAGATCATTCAGTTAATGCAGTGGTTTTTCAGCCTTTTAAAGTTCATGGCACCCTGAGAAAGCGCTCATGGGGGCACTGGCCCTTGGTAAGCCAGACAAACAGCTTTGGCTGGCCTTGCTCTCGTGCCTTTAAGGGCAGCCTGACATTCAAGTGTGGTTGGCAAAGCTCCTAGCAAGGATAAATAACACGACGAGAAGTTTCATTGTTTGATTTCTGGAAGCCAGTCAAAAAACAGGGTCTCCACATTGAGTTGGGCATCAAGCCATTCTTTCCCCACTTCCAGGTTTTGTACCCTTCTGAAAATTCTATCCAATTAAATGTACAACTCCATCTCCAGGAATTCCCATTACAAACCCGTCCCCCATTATTTGCAAATACGCTAGTCTCTATCTGCTTCCTTGACCCCGATTTGCTTTTTAATATTGTATGTTTAAAGAACTGTTCTGTGGACTTGTTTGAGCCTCCAGGGAAGGATGGATTGTTCAATGGATGTTGGTTTACATATTGAGAAATATGGGGTTCATAGACCCATTCAGTAGGACCTACCTGCTAGGTGTGGTGCCTTATTCACCCATCTTTTGGTCTGTTGAGATCATCATATGGTTTGAATCCACTGAGGTGCGTAGTTATAGACAACGGAATACAGTTCACAGTTCCTATGGGAAGCGTACCAGAGACTACTAGGAAGGTTTTTGTTGTGTGTTCCAGTTGTTCCCCAAGTACAGTATTTTCTGTCAGAGGAAGGAGGGTATTCGCAAGGCATTAGGTAATCCATAGGGGTAACTCTATGATGTTGAGGGACATCTGCCTCAACTGCATTCTGGGGACAATCTATAGCTCACAGGCTATGGAAGGAGGAAATTTGCAGGGTAGCCACATGGGCATCACTATGCATCTGTTTTGCAGATCATCGTCTGCTGATCTGCAAAACAGTGTTTTCAGCAGATAGGTGTTGCAAGGCCCCCCTCTCTGCCAGAGAAAATGGGAATTTTTACTTACCATAAATTCCTGTTCTTGGAAGAGAAAGGGAAACAGCCTTCTTTCTAGGTGTTTTGGCTTATTCTGAACTATAGGCTGCACATACTGGTGGTGATATGGCCAGTGTTTTGTGTCCTTGGGATCCGTGTTACTACTACTATTAACTTTGTTTTGAGTTGGATTTTTTTTTTATTCAGGGTGCAATCCTAACCCGGAGTAAGGCCAGCAAAGTTTGGCTGGCATAAGAGCCACCGTAAAGTGTGTTTGGACCACTCTCGGAGTCAGGGAGGAAGGCACATGTCTGTGTGCTGGCCTATTTGACTCCAAGAGTGGTCCAGACATACTTTGCGGTGACCCTTGTGCCAGCCAAACTTTGCCGGCCTAACTGTGCCAGCCTAACTCCAGGTTAGGATTGCTCTCTCAGTTGTATTTTTCCCGTTTTGGACCTTCTGGGGTATGGTAAGTTTTCAGAGGCTCTCGATGGAGTGAGCTTCTTGCCAGCTCTGGTCTCAGGGAAAGGGAGCTTCTCAGTAGATGAGTCAAATTAGCAAGGTAATTGTTAGCAAGGCATCCTGCTACATGGTAGGGACAGTATCAGAGATAAGAGACTGTCACCCTTCCTTTTCCAAGTACAGGAAGCAAAAATTCCCATTTTCAAATCTCTTAAAGCAGAAGCCACATGCACAACTCTTGGACTATCAGCGACGCAACACCCTGAAGCTGAGAACGCATGCTTTCAAGTGAGAGGGAAGACCAGGTGAGCCCATCAATCAGAAAGAATAAGATACTTTTCTGGCTTTGCTGTGCATCAGGTATCTGGAAACTGGTACATTGGTGGAAGACTCTGGGCTTGATAGGAAATTCAAGATTTGTCTTTCATGCTTGTTAGATATTGGAACTGAAGCTGGTTGGAGCTAAGGAGGATGAACTGGCAGCTCTCATAGATCAGCACAGTTTCCCAGCAAAGAAAGTTGGAACTGTTATTGTGGATGGAGGAGTTCATTGGCTGGCCTGTCTCGGGGGCCAATAGCGGCAATTGTCTCAAGGGGGAGATTAGTAGCTCATCAGTTCACCACCACCCCGTCTATAGATTTGGAAATGAAGTAAAGGGAATCTGGGAGAAGAGGGGAGTGGTGGGCTAGACCACTGGAGGCAGATGTGCAGCCAAATAAAAGGGCCATTCAGCACTGCGTTTAAGGTTTTTAGATAGTGGAGGTGGTGGAAACAGGTTGTATACTAGAACAATCCTGGCTGTATAGTTAGGGCTACTCCTTGTGTGGGTTTCAGAGGCTTGGTCATGATCTTGTTTCTGATGTTGGTGCCCAGAACTCTACTCTCCCCAAGGAACTCAGGGCACAATCCTAATCTGGAGTTAGGCCGGCACTCTTAGGCCAGCAAAGTTTGGCTGGCACAAGGGACACTGTGAAGTATGTTTGGACCACTCTCAAAGTTTGAGAGGCCAGCACATAGACATGTATCATCCACCCTGACTCTTAGAGTGGTCCAAACGCGCTTTACGGTGGGCCTTGTGCTGGCCAAACTTTGCTAGCCTACCTCCAGGTTAGAATTGTGCTCTCAGAATGTTTTGCCCTTTCAGTTCCTTGACTGTACATCACTTATCACTCAGCAGATGGTGTATAGCAGTAGGAAGTTACATACATTGGTGAATACTTGTGGCCTGTGTATTACTCATGAGACTCTCTAGCACCCTTTCATAAAGCAAGCTTCGGGAGTCTGTTCCGCTCACTCTTCAGCCCTTGCCTTTATCTTGTTTGTTCTCTTTTGACATATATTGCTGATCCAAGTGGTGTAGGGCCAGCTGTATCTTGTGAGCATGAGACTAATTCTCCATTCTGTTGATAGGGCCAGCCCATAGGTCTCCTTGGCCATAAAAACAGAGAGGAAAGGAACAGACTTTCCATGGGGTGGGCATGTTCTCCTCCACAGTGCCCAGACCAATGCTGAGCACTGAAAGAGACTATGGCCTGCCTGCTTGCAAACATTCCCAAGTAAGCCAATGAGCCTGAATGATGCTGATGCATGATGGTCCATCGTGGGCTATAGGCAATGATGGATTGTGCAACCTCCTTACAAAGGTGGTGGGCTACTGTTACCGGGTGCAAGGGAGTGGCAACAGGATGCAAGCATCTTGTTGTCTCATGCCTCCCTGGGGCACCTGGTGGGCCGCTGTGAGATACAGGAGGCTGGACTAGATGGGCCTTTGGCCTGATTCAGCAGGGCTCTTCTTATGATCTTATGTTCTTATGATGCATGCACATCATTCTGCCTCCCATGAGCGTTCTACAATGTATAAAGCTTCCCCCCCCCCCCAAGGCCTCTCGAAGGGACCATGAGATGAGAAGGTGAAGCTTTCTGACCGTCTGAAATCAAATAGAAAACACTTTTGAGTAAAGGATTTGGCAATGCAATCCCTAATTCTGAAAGGGCCCCTTTCCTTGAAGAGGGAGGTATATCTGTGCCTTTAGGCTGTGGCTCAGTGGTTAGACCAAGGTCACCCAAGCCTTATGTGTAATAAAATGTCCTTGCAAATTGGTTTCTTCATCCATGTAGCGCTGCTGGAGCAGCTGGGGCAAGTGGCTTGAAAATCACCAGCCCTATGTATTGCTGATACGGAAAGCTCAGGTTACCCTAGGCTACACATGGTGGGGGGGTTTGGGTGGGGGGCTAGTCTACCTGGATGACGATGCGGGTGTTAGTGAGATCAGACTCGCCCATTCATTCCATTGTGAGGAGCACGTTGCACTCTTGTGATTGTATTGGATGAATGTTGTCCGGGGTGGAGAGGAGAGATGCGGTCCGCAAGCAAGGCCATCCCTATCGCCTCATGCAGCACTCCCTGTGGCCAATGAATGTAAGGGCGCGTTGGACCAAGACAGAATGACTAAGCGAGGGGGGGGAGAAGGGGAGGGGGGAGAGGGGAGGGAGAGGATGCGGGTGGGCATTGATGGGTGCGCCGCCCGGGGCGTCCCACCAGCACTGACACAGCATTGAAAGCACTTTATACAAAGAGAATTGCATCTCTAAACTCCTGCCCTTGTCCTGGGACTGGGCTTTGCACTGCTGCACCAAACCCGCTGGAGAAGCGTTCAGAGGCACCTGAAGGTACAGGAAGCGTGAAAAGATGGTCTTCTTGCTAGGATCTTTAGAAGAGGATGTTTCCCCTGTATCGCTCCCCTCCCTAGCACAGTGATGTTATCTCTGCAGAAGGGATGATAAAGAAGAGCAGGTGCACACTGCTAGGGTGCAGGTAACAACCGTTCCTCTCTCTCTTCCACGTACATATGTGTACGTACACACACGGATCCTCTCTCTAATGAAGAGCCAACTTGTGTCCTAACACGCAGGGAGGTAGTGCTTCCAAGACAGGAACATCCCACGAATAACAAGGGGGGGGGAGACGATGGCTGGAGCCAACCCGTTCTGCCCAACTTGCCTTTCTCTGAGCACCTTTTTTTCATCGTTTCTTTTCCAGGGGGAGGGGTTGGATGATAGGGGAGGTGCACATTGGATTAACATGCAAAAAGAGAGTGAGAATTCATGTCTGCAGGCATAATATACTATGCGTGTATGGTTTCTTTGGAAGATAAAACCGAGAAGTGTCTCTACATCCATGTATATGAAAAAAATTTTTACAAGCCGCATGTTGAAACAGACGTTTCATTATTAAACATTAATGTATCAGGGCCTCCTCCCCTTTGGTGTTCACCTTGTTTACTATGGAACTAAGTGCGTTGCTGGGGGTATTTTTGGATTGGGGGAGGGGGGTGTATTTTCTTTTGCATGACCTTTAAAGAGAAAAAAAATCTATATATATCTATATCTATGAGAACTAAAAGCAAAGCTGAACTGTTAGTCTGTCCCATGAATGCTGGTGGATCTTTTTCCTCTTTCTGACTTAACTCTCCTTTTCTTTTTCTTGCCATTTCACTGTCTTTTCTTTCTGAGCCTTGTAAGTGTAAAAATGATTCCGACTTTGTTTTTGTCTCGGGAAACTGCAAAATAAAAACGAACAACAAAAAAGGGACAAAAAAAAAAAGCTGTGGCTGCAATTCCTTCTCTTGACCCTGTTCCTCTAATAGAGTCCCCAAAATGTGTCTCCTTCCGTGAGGGAAGCACAACGCTTTCTGTTACTTCTTGTTACTGACAGAACCTTGAGCAGACTAGATCAGTGCTCTTCAGCCTTGCGTTCAGGACCTGAATGGGGTTGCAGCTAGTTATGGGAATGAAAAAGGTTGAAGACCACAGGACTAGAGCACCACCAGGTACAGGGGAGGGCATGGGGTGTACCCATTCAGTTGCCAGGAGCTTGTGGGCCCATTCCCATTTGGCTCAACAGCAGCAAGCCCTTAGTACTGGTGCCGGCGTAGCACAAGTGTCGTAAAGCGCTTAGAGCACTGGTGGTAAGGGATTATTGTTGGCACTGAGCCTGTTTCAGTTGTCCTCCTGCTGCTAGGACTGAGAGCCATTCTGCCACACTGCCCAGGCTAGTTCTGAACCAGGTAGATTCCCTTACACACCTTCTCCATGCTGGTCAGTATAGACGGAAAGGATCTTAACTCCCATCCCCTGAGAGCTTCCCTTCTCCATTACATAAAAACCAACGCTTTGCTTTGTGGCACACATTGTGGCACAAAAGGGGATGCAGCAATTCAACCACAGACAGACCCAAAACCCACATGAGACACAGCCAGTTTTTGAACCATCGAGTGACAACTTTATCCACATAGGTAACCAGTACATACAGAGAAGTTAGGCAATATTAAAATACAATCTTTAGTAAAAGCTTCCCCATTAGAAAGAGGATAGGATGGGAGCGTGTGAGCCTAGAGCGCAAAAGACTAACCAATCAGCTTCTCTGGTTGGCAGATCTCTGGAGTCCGTTTCATTCAAGAACGTGGAGTGAGAGAAAGGCTTTTCTTCTGGATGCAGGAAGTGCACAGGGGACTCACCACAGCTCTCCACCCACCTTGTTTTTGCTTGGAGATAGTTGTCAGCTCAGTAGAATAAAAGCCACAACAACAGTCCAGAAAGGAAGGTGACAGACGGGTGAGATGGAGTTTACAAAGAACACGACAGCCCCCAGGTCCATGGGAAGCAGAAATTAGAGGAGGAAACATTAAGGCAGGTGATTACTGGCTCCAAGAGGGATGCTGGATTGGTTCTGTCAATACAGCTCTGCATAATGCTGGTTCAAGTTACAGTTGAGCCAAAGAACATAACCGGGCCAGTCCCTTCTCAGGAGAAGAGAGCAAGTCGATGTGCCAAGCAGTCAGAGCCCCGGGGCACATGCCTGCTCACGCAGGGCAGGGCAGCTCACGAAAGCTCAGGAACTCTTTACATGGCCCATTTCACTCCTTCAGCCCTGCGTTTGTTTTGTGCATTTGCTTTTTCTTTTTAATTGTCAGCCAATACAACTGCAAGAGGCTCGCCATCTGTAATATTTGGTTGCTCAAGAGGTTATCAGAATTAGTGGAGTCAAAGCAACACAAAAAAAGCAGCTACAGCGTTCACAAAAGAGAAAACGCAAGTTAAGATAGCATTGCTGCCCACAGTCCAGTCAAGAAGCCTTGGCCCGGAACCACTAATTGATATTCTAATATTTTTTACTGTAACTGTTTGCATGGCAATCAGCCGTTCTCTTCCCCCCCCCCCGGGTTTGTGTGCTTCTCTGGAAGAGAGAAGAAGGCAATGTCAGCAGTTTAAATTCAATTATTAACAACATGGATGTATACCATACATGGGTGAATACACCCTGCCTAACATTAGGAGTCAATTGCTGCGTTTGCCCCAAGTTTTGTACCACACCACCTTTTACAGGTAATGTGAGACGTCCCATAGGTGACCATGGTTTCCTCTCTCAGTACCCTTTGCCAGGCACAGCCTGAATTTAAGTGTTCTATCACCTCACTTGTGCGCACGCACACAACCCCCATGGCTATGATCAGGAAAGGCAGAAAAAAAACCACCAAAGGGTAGCCTCCCCAAACAGAATGGCCTCGGAGCTCAGGCATCACTGACAAAAAAACACACATCAGTAATTATGTTTAGTATTTACAGAATTAGCAAGCAGGGACCTAACTGGCGGGAGGGGAGGGGAAGGAATGTAGGCTCTGCCAAGAACATCACAAGACAACACCTAGACGCACAATTTCAGTGGCCACATACTTATACCCCCACCCCACCCCCCCAACATAGGACAGGTCACATTTCACAAAACTCTGGAACGGTTCCTAGTGCAAAGCAGCAGGTGGTGTTTCTGGGCACCACACATGACACCATCCACAATGGCTACAGGTTAATACTATGGCAGAGATACTGCCCAACAGCAGCCATAAGTCAGGTGCTGTTGGAAGGGTGTAAACCCGGCTGTGCAGCAGTTCTTCTGCAGGACGTGGAAGAACATGGCAAAAGACACAAAGCCACTGATTAGAAGTCAAACCGTTCTGTGGATAAGCTCTACCTAAATCACCTCTGGGATGCACAGGATTGCCAGCAAATAGGGCCACATCATGCCACCTGAAGCAAACTGTATGCCATCTGGTTGTCGTGTTGGGTATGAAAAATGAGCCATCAGCTGCTGCTCATCTCCTGGGCCAGTGGAGTCTCAAAAGGAGGAGAACTTTGCAGCCTGAACCAAGGAAGACACCATTAAGTGACCTCACAAATCCAAGCTTTTCCCTTTCCCCACCTTGAACCTTGTCTGCTGCATTATATAAAGCAGCAACAAGTTCTTAGGCCACCCTCAGGCTTTCCACCCAGTAGGGTCAGCCAACATACGATTCCTGGAGAGCTCTGAATGGGTTAGCGGTTCACTGGCCTCCACAACTAGCACGGGACCTCTGAGCACAAAGGGAAACACATTGCCATCACTAGGTGCAAGGTTGAGACTTGAACCTGACGATGGCCCTACCATTTTCCTTGCGTTACATGAGCAAAACAGTGAAAAATGCAGAGTGAATCCACACCTGTTCGCAGGTTTCAGAAGGAAGCTGGGCAATGAGCCCCACATAGTCCAACACAGCAGCTCTCAACCAGACTGCTGGAGCACAAGCCCCCCCCCCCCCCGGCACCAGCTCAAAAAGCAAGCCAGCACCCATCCAATATAAGCATCAAGTTCTAAGATGCCGCCTTTCCAAAACCAAAATATAAAATAAGATTAAATTTGTGAGCCCCAACAAAAGTGTCCCATTCTAGGCATCCAGTCTGGCTGAATGAAGTGGCTAAATCTGGAAACAAGGATTGCCATTGTCGGTAGATTTGGGGTGCATCTTCTTCCTGCCTCAATTCGAGAGTCCTGAATGCGAGTGAAGGCCTGATAGTCCAGAGCAGGAGGTGCGTTGCGGCCGACAATGTCACATGATCTCACAGCAAGAGTTCTGCTTTCGGGCCTTAAAGATTATTAAAAAGAAAAACACTCATGGATAGGCTTCCCCTTTGGACATAGCTACCAAGCCAAGCCTTCAGAGGCATGGGACCTACTGCAGTGTGGCCTTTTGTGCCTCACCTCCCTCCCCCCCCAACACCCTAGTTTGAGGGCAGTCATCTAGCCTTGTGAATGGGATAATTGCACTCCCTCCAAAAGGAATCCACTGCAAAATAGAGGCGTTCTAACAAGATCTAACAGAAAACACACATTCAAAACCAGTAGAAGACCTGAAGATGCCTATCTTAGTGTCTTCATTTGCCTCTCACACTTTGCTCAGAGTACCCCAACACCACCCCACCAAGTGTATTCTA
This sequence comes from Lerista edwardsae, assembly GCA_029204185.1. Classification (NCBI taxonomy): domain Eukaryota; kingdom Metazoa; phylum Chordata; class Lepidosauria; order Squamata; family Scincidae; genus Lerista; species Lerista edwardsae. The sequence continues at coordinate 4,918,896 of JAJKFI010000062.1, forward strand.
ATCCACATGACGTTGTGGTACAAAGACTGATAAGAATGCAGCTGAAACGAGACAATACTTAGACCTCTGGCCAGAACCTACTTACAGTTTTGTAGAAGGCTTTTGATTGCGTTCCAAGAACTTCAGATTTAGACACCAGGTCATCCAGCTTCTCCCCTCGTTCTAACAAAGACTCCATGGTATTGTGCTAAATGGATTTAGAAAATGATGTAAGAAGAGGCCTGTACATTGTCAATATCCCCAAGCTCGACTGCAGAAGTGGCTACAGAAAGCAAATCTAGGCCACAATCACACCACTATGTAGAGTCTAACATCCTAACCATCCTTGAATCACAGCCTCCAATTTAATGTAAAAGGCTTGTCCAGTTCCTGGTCTGGAAAAGGTATCCCTTCTTTACTTACAGATAGGGGTGTCTGAAAATGTTGTTTTTTCACAGATTTTGTGATTTGAAAGGCTAAAGTGATGTTATGTGTTTTTATTCCAAGTTCCCATTCCAAATTCTCGTTTATCTATTTTAATTGCTTTAAAAGTATACCAGGTAGGTGATATTGTCTCGGCAAATGCAGCCATGGTATTATTTCTAACTGGAAAAGTAATCTTTTAATTTTTGGAAAATATCTTAAATAACAAAATGCAGTGTTTTGTGTTTTTATTCATATATTTTAAAACAAAAAAAAGCAGTGCTTTGTGTTTTTATGTGTTTTTAACAAAAAAAAACCCACACCCTTTGTGCAGAAGATACAAGCTCCACACATCAACCTGCTCCACTACAGCTTTTCTGCCGCCACCACCACAAATATATAACTATTCCTTCCACTCCATCACTTCATTCCCTACCAGAAAGTTCTGTAAAATCCAAACCTAAAAAACATGAAGTTTCATGTCCCTCTTTTCATCAAAAAGAAAACCTGCTCAGGGCTTCAGTTGTAGCACCAACTCTCCTATTTCAATAGCCTTAAAAGGGGAAGGGAAGGAAACGTCTTACTCAAAGCTTATCCTGCTAGCTGAGTTTTATACAACTGAGGTGGTTTTTATTGGACTGTTCTTCTTGTTGGAATTTGGATGCAATGCCACCCATAGGACACTGGAGGGCAGTGTAACCTATGACCTTTTACTTGCTCTCTATGACCCTTACAAGAGGTGTGGTCCTTAATGCTACTTCCTTCCTGCCTTGTTTCCACATTCTCCCCCAGAACATCAAAGGGGAAGGATGCAAACTGCTGGAGCTCTGACTTCACAATGGCAGACAACACCCTCTCACACACACACGCAAAGAGAACAGCTTTAGGGTTCTCTGTTCCAACATAGTAGGAACCTCTGTAAACATCAGAAGATACGTAGTCTTGGAAACTGTAAGTAAAGTATTTCTTCTGAAACAGTAACCAGCTTCTGTCTCCGTGTATGTTTTACTGGTATCAGCAAACTGGTGTGGTGGTGGAATTTACTATCAGAAAAGGGTCTGTCCACCAATTCCTCGGCTTTCCCCCACCCCTCTCCTTTTCCAACAATATTTTCCTCCAATATTATTCCTGAGTTGTGTGTTAGTTAATGATCCAATTGCATTTGTATGTGGCTGACAGTGGGTGGCAGAAAGGAGTCTCATATTTTAAAGAACTATAAATTCTGCCTGACCAGAGGGGTTGAAGAGGGTACTAAAGCTCTCTGTTTGGTCATTCATGAAAGTTCACAGAATAGTACGTGAGCCAACTGTATATTGGATGGGTAAAGAGGAAGAACAATTCCACCTAAAGCCGTAACAATCACCCTTCACTTTTGTTTAGCATTTTTTTCTTATGAAATGCACTTGATAAGTTACTACGAACCCTCAAATTTAGCAACTAATTGGGGACAAAGGGTGTCCATTCAATGCCCAAAGTCCTTTAAATCTGGACATCACTTTTGTTCACTTTTGAATACCCTTGACATTTTCACTCTGCACTAGGGTCTTCTAAAAACTCACCTGGGGTGACCTAGGTGAGTATAGGATTGGGCCCTAGTGAGTTTAGAGCAGAGGCAAGCTCTGAACTGGGTAACAGTGACTCACAGGGCAGAATCTTAGTCACTAATCACCATAACAACATAACATTCACAGCTGAGGTCAATGTCATGACCTACTTCCACCTGACTGCATCATGTTTTCAGCTCAAGAGCTCTCCAGCCAGCTTGCAAAATTACAAGTGGCCTTTAAAAGACTGGTTCAGGAGCCTCTTTCTCTCCCACAAAACACTCCCCACCATGCAACAGAACTCCCCTTTAAAGAGGAAAAGGGCCTCTTTTTATTCTCACCAAATAAAAAAAGGTTCCTAGGCTGGTGCCTATGAGTATTGCTCAGCAGTCTATTGCCTGCTGTCTTCAAGGGGCGTGACACAGCATTCTTGCACTCTGTTTTCTAAGAAGCAGTGACAACAAAATGCCCAAGCTAGTCTCCAGTCTTTTTTTACTTCTGTCTCCTTGCTTCATCCTGCAGTGCGCACTCTGATGCAGCACCTCACCTGCTGAGGCACCTGAACTTCATGCCTTGCACAGCACCCTGCCAATTCTAAGGTGGTATAACAAACAGGTGTCCCTTACCAGGATGATTTTGGTCTCGTCCAGCTCAGCTTGAACTTTTGTCATGGCATCTGCCTCACGAGGATTCTTAAAGAAGAACACATCATTTTATTACAGACATCACTGCAGCTGAGACACCAGAGATCATAATTCAAAGGATTTTAATTGCACACTGGTCACATTAGGAAAGCAAACTCCTCCTTCCAAGCCAACGCAGGCACAGGGCCCAAACCATTCAACCCAACACTTACAGAGGAGGAGAAAGTTTGATTTTTGTTTGAGTGTTCTCTGGAAACAATGCAGGCCCTACGAGATGTAGCAGTGGAACTGAGATTACTGGCAGAGCTACACCTTACACTGCAGTATGTGTTTGTTCCTGATTAAAATATGGGTAAATTTGACTCAGGAGTTCTAGTGGGTTGCAGAGCTGCCCTGCCCAGGCTCCCATGCAGTTTCCCCATCAAACGCAGTCTACACCATACCTGGTATTTACTAAGATAACTATCCAGTGCAGTGTAGTTTATCGTGGCTGGCGTTCCAGAGGGCCAGTCTATCCTGTTGACCTGCTTGGAGAACTCATCTAGTACCTAAAATGCAAAGTAACAAGAGGAATCCAGTCACTCTTCAGCGCACAAACACTTTTAGAGAAAAGCTTTTCATCTCCCAAAGAACTGTGAAATAAAATTGAGAAAATTCTAACCCGTCACATTTGGCCTGGAACCTAGAAGGCTCTTGGAACAAGTCTCTATGAGTATTTACTCCCCCAGGTACTATGGTGAGTTTCAAGATCATAGCAGGGCCCAACCTTATCCAACTTTCCAATAGATGCAGCTAGCGGCGTCATCCTCAAATTAAGTTCCGGAACACTAGGCGGAACTTACCGCTTGATTGACAGGCTGTCCGTGACGTGTCGCTGCCTGCCCGCCCGCTGCACGGGCTCCCTCCGGTTGGCGCGCCCCTCCGCTGCTTGCCCAGGCACCCGGCGCGCCCCCCAGGCAAGCAGGCACCCCCTCCGAAGCCAGGGGTGCCCGCGTGGCGGGCAGCCAATCAGGCGGTAAGTCCCGCCTAGCGTTCCAGAACGTCGTTTGAGGATGACACCACTAGATGCAGCCATGCCAATGGGGCATGCACTATGTCCTGCAGTGTGGGGACAGTCATGGAGGCCTCCTCAAGATAAGAGAGTGTTTGTTCCCTTACCTCAGGGCTGCACTGGCACTTGAAGTTGTATAGGATTGGGCCAAGACCCACTTTAGGCGTAGGCCCACTTTGAATGGAATGGCTCACTGAGTAAGTTTTATAACTGGTATCATCACCAACATCCACTTTCCCAATACACGTTCTCTGCTGAGCTTTGCAGTCAGCTGGGAAGCCGGGATTGTTGTTTTAAAACATGGTGTAAAGAATTTCTAAGGTATAGTTTGTTCTAATGTGATGTCTGAATTAACAAGTCACAGTTATAACCATTGCTCTGCAGCATGGAGATGGGAGTAACTTGATGGAAGTCTCATGTTGAGAGGACAAGAATAAAACGGCACACAAACATCTTGAAACCATAGTTTCAAGAAACCATAGTTTCATAGAAGCACAAATCACAGTCTGGTAATATGCTTTAACCAATGTTTTGGCTGCAATCCAATGTACACTTATTAAAAAATAAATCCCACCATACTCTATTTACTCCTGAATTATCATGCTTTGGACTACACTAGATGACAGCTGTTTAGCTCTGAAAGTAGAATGCAATCCTAAGCTGGAGTTAGGCCGGAAGAAGGGACACTGTAAAGTATGTTTGGACCACTCTTGGAGTCAGAGAGGCTAGCACACAGGTGTGTGCCATCCTCCCTGACTGAGTGGTCCAAATGCCTGTTACGGTGGCCCTTGTGCTGGCCAAACTTTGCTAGTCTAACTATGCTGGCCTAACCAGGTTAGGATTGTGCTTTAAAGCTAATACCACACACTCTCCTATAGCTTATTGGCAAGTCACTGTGGTGCTACCCTGTACTTACTTTCTCTAACAAGGTGAAACAGACCCTGGGTGGATACTCATTGTCTGCAATCACCACTCCAGCCAGGCCATCATTCCTCACATAGACATGGCAGAGGTATTCTGAAGCAGAGAGAGAAAAACCCAGAAAGATTCATATTTTCATATTTGGTGTCCAAGTATGAGAATCACAAGAACTACAAATTTATCTAGGCTCTCATTTCAACATCACATATTTAAGCTTAAGCCACTGTCTCGGCTTCAAGAGAGGCCTCAAAGTGGAAGAAGAACAGAAGTTGCCTTTGCAGGTTTGGCTGCAGAATGCAACAGGATGAGAAAGAATTACATTTGGGTGGCACTGCACAGCACAAGGACTGTATCAAATTATCTGGTACTGTGGATATAGATGGGGAGCACAGTATTTTCAGAGGTGGCCATTAATATGGTAACTTCCTAACGTGATTTCTAGCTTGGTCATCCAAATCCTGCACCACTGAATCTAGTTATAGAAGGAAATGTGGCATAAAAGGAGAAAAAGAAAATGATGGAGGATAAACTAAAGGGGAAGGGCAAAGTAAGGGTAGGCTTGGGAAAAATCAGTACAAGTCACTGCAGACAGGAGGGACAGGTGTTCAGTAGGTTTCATGATTTACACTTGTGTTTAATAAAGTTAGCCCCCAACCTCATTCTGGTGTCTTCCTTGGGGGTGGTGCAAGGGTAATAGGCTACCTTAGAATGCCAGATGCAGGGGAATGGCAGTGAGATACAAGTATCTGGTTGTCTCGCACAGGCCCTTGGCCTGATCCAGCAAGGCTGTTCTTAAGACAGACATCCCAAGCACCTCTAGTTTTTGAAAATTCACCAGGCACTGCCAATTCAAAGTTTTTTTCCATAACTAGGAGGATTAAATAGCATTCACACGTATGTGGGCTTTTATATTCTTATCTTGGGATTCTGATGTTTTCACTTTTTTAAAAAAAGAAACAGAAGGAGCATTAATACACATGCTATAAAGCAAGGCTGGCACAAGGCCTGCCGATGTCTGCGGAAGCATGCCAAACGCTGTCCCCTGTGCCCAATGACGTGCCAGCCTCTGCTCCTCCCACTCTCCAGTGTTTTAGCTCCACACTCGCCTCCATATTTCTTCTTCCTCTCTGGCCCTGTCTTTTCCAATCCAGGGAGTGCAGCCGAGGCAAGCAGGCAACCCCACCACGCTGCTGCCTGAGGCAACCACTTCAGTTGGCCTCACAGATGGGCAGGCCCTGCTATAAAGGTACAGGGGAGTTCAGGAACAATACAAGACAGGCCAGGCCAGAAAGATCCCAGCAGGCTACGACAGTATACTGAGTAGGCCAGCCAGGATGAGTCAGGCAGGATGAAGCTGATATTATGGAACACTGCAGACAACTCAGGAGCTCCTGTATAATTGGTGGCAATGAGCCAACTGAGGGAGGCAACTGGTCAGGCAGGTCCCGTCAGCCACTCAATGTTCCACTATAAAAGGCTGCGGCACTTTTCAACATGCCCGTGGAGATTCAATCAGGACTGAAGTCCAGAATCCTCCTGCCTTTCCGTCACTACCTCATGGGCGTGTGTAGTTTGGCAAGCTCCATATCTTGGAATGTTTGCAAACTTAAAGCGCTTCTTTAACACACAAGTGCGGTGAGTGCAACTCAGCCGCCCGTGTGCCCATGCTCACCTTGCTCCTTTACAGAAGCTCTGCTGCCTGGCTCTGAACGCTCGACTATCAGCTGACTCGTGAAGGTCATAAATTCCTGAACGCTGAAAACAAAAAAAAAGGACATGGCCCATTATCGTCAAAGCACCTCACACTCACCAAAACGAATCGATCGGGAGCCACCGAGATTCAACAGAGAAATGCAACGTTAGCTACCAGCAACACTGCAATACATACTCACTGTAAAACATCAGTTAAGAAAAGCATCACAAGGTAATTCGGCTTCCATACATGCTTTCATTCTCAAAACAGGAAGTAAAGGATTTTCATTTGGTTGTAGTCTATGGTTTGGATCCCAACTAGTAACTGAGCAAGCAAAGCAGCACCTCTGCTCAGAGCGAGATTTCACTGGCAGGTACCAGCATCGTACCCCACACTATTCCTCCCTTCAAGGTCAGCTTCTCAGAGGGCTGCCAGATGTGAGTGGGGAAGCACCTTTTTGTGAGCAGTGTGCTGCTCTGGACCCAAGACAAGCTGGATTTTCAGCCTCCAAATCCACACCCGCATCCAACACTAGCATCAACAGGTGCACACCTCCACCCAGCTTGCCCACTTCCAGACACTCCACAATGCCCTGGTGCCTCTAGCCGCCCCATCAACCCCAGAAGCAGGGAAAGCAGCAAATGGCTGCCAAAACACGGATATGGTGTCCAGCTGCCAGGGCACAATGCTGGGGATGATTCTCAGTCTCCCGTGAATCCTCACAAGCACGTGCCAAGTGTCAGGGAATTCGGAAATCAGCAGGAAGGCAGTAGATGCAGCAGCACATGGAGAGGACCCAGAGTGCATCTCTCACATGTCAGGAGAGCAAAACCTTCTGTTTTGTGGACCTCTCCACCCTAGGGCAATGCTGCCCCTTTAACCATAAGGTAGGGCCAAGTAAGCAGGGGGTGGGGCTAGGGAAGAGACAGCCCAGGAAGGGGTGGATCCTTCAAGGGAGGTTACATAAAGCAGGGCTAATGATAAAGTCTCCCTCTGGACACAATACCTGGTAGTTCTGCCCAGGCTAAGAGCCAGAAGACTGGGGGAGGAGAAAGAAGAATGAGGCAATGTTCTCCCCTTGGGAGAACCTCTTAGGCCCAGACAGATCCTTCTTGCTCAGCCAGCACTGTTTAAACTTAGGGAATCCAGACACTTGGAGGGGTGGACTCCTCTTGTAACGACCCTGCTTGGAGGCGGAGGAAGTAGGCGTGTATAAAACTCATCCTGTTTGTCAACTAGTTTGATGACAGCCTCTCCCTATAAGGTATGTCAAACTGTTGTCTAAGTAGCATTATGTACCAACTCAACTGTTAATGTAAGCATGCAAATATTTTAGAACAGTGGTTCTCAAACGTTTTAGCATTAGGACCCACTTTTACAAGTCAGGTCAAGAACCTTTATTGGCATACAAGAAATATTGACATAAACAGCCGCAACTATTAAATTAAAGGGTTAAAGTTAGGTTCATTATCTCACTAAGAAAATTGGCTACAGCATTGGTAATCGGGGGGTAATAATCACTGAGGAAAATAGGTAGAAGATTGGGAAAAAGAAAAGATAGAGACGATATCCACGGTTCCAAATAAAGTTGGCGTCGGAGGGTGTGAACTGGACAACTAAACAGAATGTGGTCTAGAGAGTCAACAGAAGTATGACAGAAAAGGCATAATCTATCAACAGATGGAATATTGGCAAAACGACCATAGTGGAGGGCAGAAGGAAATATGTTTAATGAATGACATAATGACTTTTTAGAATGACAGTCTGCAAGACCCACCAGAAGTGATGTCATGGCCAGAGGTGCCATCACTGTGATGCCAGAGCTTATTGCTTTGCTGAAAATGCGGCAGTAACCTGGGTTATTTCTCAGCCATATTCCAATAGCAAAATAAATAAGAAATAAGCCTTTTTACAACCTGGACACAAGCAAAACAGCCACACAGTCCTCCCCATTTCCAGAATCCCATCTTCCCATATTTTCAATATGGTTGCCCTAGGTGCCTTTGCAATCCCAAACCCACAGTTTGGGAACCACTGTTTTAGTAAGCTGGTCTGAGGGTTGGGGAACAAACCTCAGTACAACAGTAAACTATTATAAGTTTACTTATATTCAAGGGCTGGAAAATTAGTTGACAAGATAGTAACCAAGGAATATTAACAAACACCTTGGTTAGTAGAACAACTCACACTCAAGGCTGTTTATCCTCATGGGAAGAGATGGGCACACCCCATTCTGAGTGACTTTTGAATTCTATGTAAATCTCAGCTGTAGGTTTGTTTTTCTAATAGCTACAGGTTGTAGCATTTTGTTTTACAGCAGCTGCTTATTATGCTGTATTCATTTGTTACAATGCTGTTGGCTGCCTTGATAATGTGTTTGATACAGTAGGATAAAAATCCCCATGATAAGATCTTGAAGTACAAATCAAAGTTTCTAAATGGAACACAGAAAAGCATCAGTACAGGAAGGCCCAGTAACCACACCAAAACAGTTGGGACATACTATACCTCGATCTCTGGAAAAAGCTGAAGGACGACACATCATAGGCAGCTTTCAGTAAATGCACTTTGGGATCTCCTTTGTAAAGGACACTTAGACTATAAAGCTTCATTCCTGCACCTGCTTTTGCCTCTCCAATTCTTGGTGACCTGAACAAAGAATGATGGAAACGCATGCAAATCAGGTATTTTAAGAATGACAAAAATACAAGAGACAAAGTAGAATACTGTGAGGTCAACATTAGGTGTCTCCAATTGCAATAGTCCAAACTATCTCACAGAGTCTTTTACACACCAGAAAAGGAAGCAGAGGACGACAAGACTTAGGCTGAATCCTATGCATACCTAAGGTAAAGGTTTCCCCACGACCAAATGGTCTAGTCGTGACTGACTGTAGGGGGCGGTGCTCATCTCCGTTTCAAAGCCTGTAGAGCCGGCGTTTGTCCGAGGACAAGCTTCCGTGGTCATGTGGCCAGCATGACTCTATGTCGTAGTGCACGGAACGCCGTTACCTTCCCATCGAAGTGGTCCCTATTTATCTACTTGCATTTAGGTGCTTTCGAACTGCTAGGTTGGCAGGAGCTGGGACAAGCAATGGGAGCTCACTCGGTCGTGCAATCTCCCAACCTTCTGGTCAGAAAGCCCAGCAGCAGCAGTTTAACCCGCTGCGCCACCATGTACCTTTGCATACCTACTTGAGAGTAAATCTTATTCATGCCAGTGATACTTGAATGCATGAAAGTAAAGGATTACGCTTTGAAAGTAAAGGGTTCAGTTTGAAAACACTCATAAATGCATTATGTTGTTCAATATAGAGAGCGTTCAGTAAATATGATCACAGGTCTCTTAGGTAAAGTCCAACATGGTACAAGTAACCCTTCAGACCCATTTCCCAACCTCTCAAGTATCCCTAGGCTTGTTTGTTTTAATCAACCCACTCCCTCTCTCATGGCAAAATAACTGCAGCTTCCAATCTAATTATATTTTCTGGCTGGACAAGTGATACAAGAACAGCCTAGTTAAAAGGCCATAGTAAACAGAAGCAACTAGCCAAGATTTTAGCAATGGACAAAGACTAGGGCCTGATAAGATCATTTGAAAGGACAATGTGATGAGGTCATGAGGCTCAACAATTAGGGAACCATGGCTTAAAATCACAATGGCTAGTTTGTTTTAAAATAGGGGTTTTATTTTGCTGTGTGTTATCTACTCCCAAGTTGTAGTGAATGACAGAAATTGAAATAAGTTACTTTGCCATTGATTTTTTTAAAATCACAAGCAATACTTGTAGGTGTAGCATAAAATTGTATAAGTGGTAGAAATGGCTGCTAGGCTCTACAGAGCTGGAAAATGTGTAGTCTGTAAAAGATAAGTTTCAAGGGTGTGGAAAAATACTATCATCTACCCTAGTATAAACACAGGGAATCAAGCAGAGGCTGCAGGGAACAACTGACTCAAATAGTGGCCTAACAGGGAGAGAGGCAAGAATTATTCCAGACTTTCAACAAACTCTTGACAGTATCTCAGCTCCCTAAGATTTCAGTTCTGAAAAATATATTCTTATGACTATTTAAGAATTTCTTGGGAAAGGTGCTTTATTAGACTATAGTCCATTAGGTGTATGATGAGTTATCCTTAATAGGCAGATTTTGCATCTTAGGCACTGACAATTAGATTGCTAATGGTAGAAGCAGAAGGCCATAAAATGCAAGGAGGACTCTGATATCTTGTATATATTAGAGATTTGTATAAACCCAGGTACAATTACGGCTGTTCTGAATTATCAATGTGTTTATCCTCTATGCAGCCAATAATTTTTATAATGCTTCCATTTCACTACTTTTTTTCTCTATGCGTGGGTGTCATTCCGAACTGTTGATAACACCTCATGCATCCGATACAATGGGGCTGCAGCCTATGAAAGCGTCTACCACAATAACCCTGTTGGACAGTTACAGCAAAAAACAAAGAGGGGATTTGAGATAGGTTAGAGGATGAGGCTACAATCCTAACCACACTTTCCAAGGGAAGACTGCCAAATCATAACCCCCTGCCTCAAGCCCTTACTGCCACTTACAGCTGCTGTGCAAGGAAGACATGGTGGCACTCAGGGGCCATTTTCACATCTACACACACACACCCATGCACGCACGCACGCACGCACGCACGCACGCACGCACACGCACACACACACACACACACACCCCTGTCATCTGCTGCCAAGCCTTTCTTGGGTAAGGGGGAAACCCCATGGGGGAGGGCTATTTACATCAGGTATGATCTGTGTTTTTAATGGTACGTAAGCAAGGGAGGCTTCAAACTGAAAGGCAAGATATGAATACAGCTTAGGTATCCCTTATCCGGACTGCTTCGGACAGGAAGGTGTCTGGATGTCAGATTTGTTTGGATTTTGGAATAACAGAATACATATAATGAGAAAAGCTTCCTCTTGCCCTTGGCACTGTAACCCATTTAGGTGTCTGCAGAGGCGTTTCTACAGGGATGGCAAAGCTCTAAGTTTTGCAAGAAGCCTTACCTTGCAGTGGAAATCACTCCTCTCCTGCACCGTTTTAGCCAATCTTGGCGTTGCTTACTGGCTACAGCAGCAAGGGAGAGGAGGGATTTACATGACAGGGTAAGGCTTCTTGCAAAACTTAGAGCTTTGCCATCCCTGTAGAAACGCCTCTGGGTGTCTGCTGGCCTCTTTGGCATTTCTCAGCCATGCCTGTACAACCATGCCTGTTTCTCAACATGCCTCACCACAAAGCAGAGAGGAGAATTTGCAGGCTGTATGTGGGAACCAGCCAAGACCTTCTAGCGTTCACACTACAGAAAACAAGTCTTGGACAAAACCGTCTTGATTTTGGGATCGTTAGATGCCCAGATAAGAGATACAAAGGAGAAAGGTGACAGGGGTGAGGGTGGGGACTTACTTGGGGTGGAATTCAGTGGGACTTGCTTCCTCAGCGAAAGTGGCTCAGGAGTTGCTCCGAAAGGCAGCAGCCACCACGAGCAGCCTTTAGAGGACCTTGCAGCGCTCCTGCTTCTCCAGCCGGTTCTGGGGATGTGTCGCTTCGGCTTCTCCTCCAGGGGCGAGCTGACGTCTCTGGCACGACCTGCAGTGGGGAACGAGAGTGGGGCTGAGCCGTGGGGCGGGGCCCTTTCCTGTGTGTGTGTGGGGCTGCTCCTCCCCCCACCCCCACAGGCCCCAGCCACTCGCTGAGCCCATCGCCTCCCAAGCAGGCCGCTTACTTTTCTCACCAGACCGCACCACGAAGGGAGACAGAAGTCAGCTGCGCCTCGCCGCCGTCGCCACCAGCCGTGAGGAACACCAGCCAAGCCCAAACCGTACAGCCCTTCAACCCGGAAGCGGAGCACAGGAAACCGGAAACGCTGCCAACTCGACGGCAGTTTGCCCGCCGAGCCGGCAAGTCCTAGAGCGGCCCATACTCGCGCAAGGCGGACTTTCCGGTCCACGTCAAAAAGGGCCCCCAGAATTCTGTTTAGGTAAGCGGTTAAAACGTTTACATTCTCACCCGCGGAGTGAGTTAGAAAGTTCAGTGTCTCCGTTTCTTCGTTTTGGTTTGGTGGCTATGTTAAAAGTCCTGGATTTCCGCCTTTGGTTTCTATGGGCAACCGTCACTTCCGCTGTCATTTAAAAAGGCCGCATCACCGTAAAAATAGTTATTGGAGATGCGCGCGCACTCTCTCCGCCGGGTTTCTCCGTACTGCGCATGGGTTGGAGGAGGGCTGTCCGGATCAGCCCATAGAGGTAAGATAACAGGAGGGGACATGATATCATTTTCTTGAACCCGTGGACTTACTAATATAGCTGACTCAGATCATTGCCGCCAAGGAGGAGGATTGCCGCGAATTCACGAATAAAAATCTCCCTGCACACGTGTAAAAGTTAATTTCAACCTCTTTAAGCATGCCTGTGTGTTCTGCATACGGGTGTGCGAATCGCTGTACGAAAAATGGGATTTAATTTCCACGGGAAGATTCATGTATTCACATTACATCAGTTCAATAAAACGACCGTTTAGTGAGTGCATTATTTTTGAAGCTGTGTAATTTCTTGTTGTTCCTAGCAGTCTTATTCACCATTTTCTGACACCCACTGTTAATGGTCTAGAAGGTAAAATATATATATATTTCCCCCCCTCCTTTTTTCCCCCTTCCCGTTTACACTTTTTTCCCACCTTCCATTTTCTACGGTAATATTTTCAAAATTCTGAACATTAACAGAATTTGTGTTTTTTTTTGGGGGGGTGAGTGTAGAAGTTAAAAAATATACTCTTAGTAGTCTAGAAGTAAAGAAGAATTACTCTCATATTGACAACTACTTGTGTTATGAAGAGATATTAATGTAATTTTCCTACTGTAATACTTATGAAATTCTGAACATTAACAGAAATTTTTTAAATGGGGCATGGCCGTTTTATTTTTGCTTGTGTAGATTTCAAAAAATAAGTCTGTCAAAACAGTGCAATCTGAGTTTAAATAGACAGCAAGTAGCATTTCGTCCGCTATGTTCAGTAATATAATTACGAGGAATTTAACCTTGTAAAATAATAAAATAATAATAATACATGTATTTATATACCGCCTTTCTTAAGATCACTAGATTTCTCTAATGATTGAACTCAAGGCGGTTTACATAGGCAGACTTTCTCACAAACCCGAAGGTTTTTACAATTTACAGAATGTTCTATCTTCCAAGAACAACACTCATACAGATCTTTCTTTCTGGATTTAGCCTTCTTTCTTTAGCCACCCGTCTGTCATCTGCTGGCTGATGAGGCTTCCCTGCTGCCACCAGAGACGCAGCTGGTAGCAGCACACTCCTCCTCCCACGAGGCAGCTGAAACTCAGCTTCTAATCAGCCGCAGTTTCCAAGGTCTGCTGCTCGCAGAGACTTCCGGCAGTCCCGAGCTCACGACCTTGAGATCTTCAGGTGTTATCTTCGGGCAAACGGAGGCATTAACCCTCTCGGCTAAATCTTCGGCTAAATTAAACCTTGTAATTGCATATTAAATCATAATAGGGTTACCAATGATGTTTCTACACGATCACACGTTTTTATTTTCGTAAGTTTTTATTTTTATTCAGTCCTAAACAGTACGAGAAAAGCAATCTGAAATGCTTGGAATAAGGATTGTTTTGCACTTACCAACATGGCTGCTAAGCCCGCCCCCTAACATCCTTGCCCGCGAAGGGGAGGCCATCCCATAGACTTCTGTTATCTGATTTCTGAAACCGGTGGGCGGGATTAGCCGCCATCTTGCAATGTGCAAAACATTGCTCATTCCAATGATTTTCAATGGGATTTCGCATGATGTTTAGGACTTATTTATTTACTCCAGAAGTAAAAACTTACCAAAATAACAACGTGGGATCGTAGAGGAACATCAGTAGGGAGTTGTGGGCAGTGATTAATAAGATGCGCATCGGAATAATACACCCCTCATGAATGGTGAGCAGTTCACTTCATCAATGTGCATCTGAATAATGCACCTCTCATGACTACTTGCTGTTCACCTGAGCCAACTGACTTTCCAGCATTTCCTTCTTACCTTCTAAATCCTACAAAGACTAGGGAAATGCGCTGCTTAGAAGGTTGTGGACAGTGAGTATTCGGATGTGCATCGGAATAATATACCTACATATTATATACCGTAGTCTTATTGACTACAATGCACGTAACATTTGGTGTAAAATTCAAACCAAACTAAACGTTTTGTATCCGAAAAATAACGGCTGAAGGTTGTGTGTGGATTAAGTTCCTTTTCCCCCCTCATATTTTTATTTTTTTTCCCTCATATCTACTTCAGTTTGTGAGGGGCTGCATACTTTATGAAGTAATAATATTTTATTTTTATTTTTTTCCTTCATATCTACCTCACAATATTATTATTATTTGTGAAGTAATATTTTTTTCTGTAGCAACGAATCACAATGATTTTACGGACCTGTGGAAAGTGATCCCATTTTTCGTCCAGCGATTTGTGCACCCATATGCAGAACACGAAGGCATGATTAAAACTCGGAGGAAAGAAAAAATGATTAAAATGATTAAAAGATTAAAATGGCTATCACACGCGCCGCGCGCACTTTTCCTCCGATTTCTCTTGACTTCCGGTGGCCATATTGGACCGTCCGGAAGCTTCAAAAATTTTCCAAGATGCCATCTCCTGTTTTTTTCTTTCCTCCAAGTTGCCCGCCCCCTGGCCTCATTTGGCTGCTATTTCTTCTTAAGGCATGTCCCCTCCTGTTATCTTACCTCTATGGATCAGCCACAGGGGATCTGCAGAGATAGGAGAAAGCTAGAGCTACACATCCCGTTGTCTGCAAAAGGAAACGTTTATTCCTTTCATTTCCTTTATTCAACTCTGACACAGAGTCTGACGGTGTGTGCATGGAATCATGACATATCCTACCTGCCCTGCCACCACTCTCCTCCCTCTGTTGCCTTCTTGGTTTTGACTGTGAGCCCCTCGGGGCAGGGACCTGATCCCTCACCGGTTGTACAGTATCACAGGTGTTGATAGTGGCACATAAATAATAGCTAATTAAAAAATAAGCTTCCCACCAGCATTTTGGTGCCCCTCCAAGGGGTTGTCTGATGCCATTTTTGGTTTGCCCCATCATGGTCTCCCCCACCCCACCCCCAGCAATAGGTTGTTATGTAGTGTTGTTCTGGGGTGTGTGTGTGTGTGTGTGTGTGTGTGTGTGTGTGTGTGTGTGGGTTACCTAGGGAAAAACAGCCACCAGGCTGTTTGGAAAGCTTTCTGGGTGGGTGGATGTAAAACATATGCATATCGGGAAAGCAGCAGGCTCTGGCCTCACAATGGCTGCACATCTGGCCATGACATCCCTTCTAATGGGCCCTGGACAGATCCTCATTCTAAAAAATTGGCTCCCAGTGTTAAAAGGTTTGAGAACCACTGCACTAGACTATAAGGGAGAGGGTGGTCTCTCAAATATGCAAGTCTCAATGCGTAAACGGCTTTAAAGGTCAAACCCAGCATCTTTAATTGGGCCTGGAAATGAACCCAGCCCCTGTGCGCACCTGTGATGAAACAGCTATGTTTCAAGTACCTATTTAATAAAATAGGCTAACTTTTTCAACAAAAGTGCATATCCCAGGGCTTGGTCTAAAAATGATGTCCTAGCTGGGAGGAGAGGAGGGAGCAACTGCCAACCAATCACATGTGTTCCAGCTAAGGATCATGGGACTGGCAGGGACTTGCCATGTGCTTTTCTGCTGGATGATAGCAGGGAGAGCCTCTGTGTGGAGGAGAGGCCCAGCCGTGAGGATACAGAACCAGGACCCAAGTATTAGTGAGCATGCGTTAGATTTTTAGTTATGTGGAGTCTGTATTTTCCCAGGCCATGTTCTTACAAGCCTTACAGGGGCTGGGTTCTTCTCAGCACAATCTGGGGCTAGGCCACACATGCCTTGGCCTTGTAAGGCCTGAGTAGTACCAGCTCCATCTACAGGCCTATTGCATGGGTAGCATAGGAGTTAAATTGTTTTGTACTTCTCATATTTTGTTCTCTTTGGCACCCCACACCCTTTTATCTTTAGCAATCTTTTAATAAAACCTTTTTTTCATAAACCAATCTGCCTTGTTCTGGATCACAGTATAATTGTCAGCCCTCTCACTTTGCAAGCACAACTGCAAGCGTGAGTAATATTTATTATTTATTTAAGGCATTTTATATCGCCTTTCTCAAGCCACAAGGCGGTTTACATTGGCAGGCTGTTCATAAACTCCTTTTTCAAAAGGGTTTTTCACAACTACTGTTCTATGTATCATTCACAGAACCCTCAATTTCCCCAAATGTTTCCCTTTTAAGGTGTGGTCATGATCCTGACTGCACTCTTATGCCTTCTGAGCCTTCACAGGCAGCCTCAGATCAAACCTTGGCTGGTTTCCCCTGTAAGGGTAACAAACACCCTTAGGGTAATAACCTCAGCTAGGAGAGTTTAGCCTAGGAAACTCCTCTGGCAACCTGATACCTGGGTTGGTGACAGTGGATTTAAACTACCAAGGCATTTCCCCACTAAGCTGCATGTTAAAACTGGGTGGGCAGGTCATAGGTAACAGCCCCCCCCCCCCGGTTCATGACAGCACCCTTGACGAAAGGAGACTGCCCCTGACAAAGCCTGCCTTCAACTCTCCATTGCTTGGGAAAGGAGGAGGAAGATCAATGTATATCATACCCACATCCCCTTTCCCCCTCCTTTTTAGCATGCGGCTCTGGAGCTGAAAGCTCCTCAAGAAGCCCTGGAGGAGGACCAGAAACAGGCTAGAAGACTGGAGGGACACATGAAAGAGAACTGGAAAAACATGGGTGAGGTCAGGTCTGCCTGGGGTAGGGGTGAGCCAATATCAAGGAGTGAGTGTGGTCAATGACACCCAAGCTGCCCACAGCAGGCTGCTGTCTAAGACCAGCCGGTTTGCCCAGCTCAGCTTCCTCCTCTTAAAAGGAGACCCCATCAGCATTTGCAGGCCTGAGACCCCATCAGCATTTGCAGCCGCAGAAGGGCTGGTAACACACAAGGAAAATGCACCTTTCCTCTCCACCACTCCCAAGAGCCTTCCCTGGGGAACGTCCCCAGGGGAATCCCATGGACACCCACGCCAGACTGAGCTTTTTTGTGTTATGTTTAGAGCCGACCTGCTGCTCCTGGAATACAAGCGAGAGGCCTGCCTGAGGGAGCTGCCAAAAGCAGAGGAGGAGCTGAGCAGCCAGTATGGGGTCCTCCAGGCTGAGGTAAGGGGCATATTTTAGCACATAAAAAGGAACGTAAAGGCTTGGGGGCTGTGAGGAGTTCCCATTCTGAAAGGGCTGGGCAGACACCCTCGCTCTCGTCCCTCCTGAAGTCACAGGCCCATAACATTTCATGTCTTTAACATTTTAATATATAAAAACTTGATATATACAAACGTTTTAGGACAGAAAGGGCCCACAAAGCTCATCACATTTTTTAAAGTACAATACAGTATTAAAACACTCAGGATCTCTTTAGGAACTGCTGACAAAGGCCCCCGCTGGCCCAGGCACCTGCTTGTCCTGCCTGTTCTCAGGGCAGAAACCAATTGATAGGCTGTCCTCTCAGTTTCCACAGGTATGAGTGGGCGCTATACGTGTCCCTAAACCGATCAGTCTCATCTTCATTCTTCATCCCAGGACAGTCAGAGCTGAGCCAGCTCCCCCAAAACGTGAGGAAGGGTCCACCGTGACAGTACTCAGTCTTGGAATCAAAAGGATGTGCTGTAGGAAATCCCTCTCCTTCTACCAACTTTTCTTCCCTGAAGTGGGAGAGAACTTATGCAGTCTCTGGAAACGTGGGGGAAAGGGATGCCCTCACAATCTTCTCAAACCAGCGCCGGTTTCTACAGCAGATGCGATTGTAAACTCTTCTTGCTTCCTTCTTGAGCTTCTTGGTTCATTCTTCAGCATTGGAGAAGTCCCTAGAGAGGTAGAGAATGGCCTCATTAGCACATTCTGGGAGCATGTACTGCTTTCTGTACCACCTGGTGTGACACTCCCTCTGCTTCCAGCCACCTTTTTCTCCTCTATTGCCCTCAGCAAAGGGAAAATGTAACGAGTCAGCTGGAGAAAAGGGCTGTACTTACTGGTTCTCAGGCCTGTGCTGGGTACTGGAGGAGCTGGTGGATTGGCACAGCCATCTTCTTGGGAGGTCCTTCCGTCTTTCTTCACAGCTTCTTTCTTCAGAGCTTCAGATGGGGAAGGGTTTGCACTGCCTCTGTATTGAAGCCAGCACTGGGTTCTGCAGGAGCCAGATGTACAGGCTCCTCTGCTGAAGATTGCATGTTCCTGCTTCCCCCTCAGGGTAAAAGAACGTAAGCTGACCCTGGAAGTGTGGGGAAGTTGGCAACCTTCCAACAGCACTAAATTTAATACAAGCCGAAATAAGAACTCTTCCCATCATAAAATCCAGGATTGGCAAGAGAAGAGTGTTTCTACAGACCATGCCCACATTTTCTGGGAACGCCAACGGCTGTGTGCTCTGAGGCCAGAGGGAGCTTTTCTTTTTGGCCTGAGCACCTCTTCTTCCCCTCAGAGCCGACAGAACGTGGGCAGTCCCAGCAAAATGCAGAATGGTCTACAAAGACACTCCTATCCAGCCAATACTGGATTTTATAGGAGCAGGAATTGAAAGCTTGCACTAGTGAACAAAATTCATCCTTCCCCGCAGGGAACACAGAGCTTTACTCCTGGGAAGAGGAGTGGAAAAGGGGTCCATAAAGAATCCCCTTGGGCCAAACTGGTTTCTATTGGAGCCAGATGTACAAACTCCAGTTGGCCCAAACAGGTTACATGCCATCTTCTCCTCAGGGCACACAGAGCTTAAGCAGACCCTGGAAGATTGGAGAAGGGGCTTCAATAACCATCTCTTCATACCAGTGCTGTGTTCAATAGGAGGGGGAATTAGAAGCTCCCTTGAAATCTTCTTTTTTCTGTCCTTCCAACTTCAGAGGCTCCTGGGAAGGTAGAAAATTGCATCATTAGCACTTTTTGGGAGCCTGCTTTCTAAAGTTGCAGGTGTTCTACGCTCCCTCTGGTTCTAGCCCCCACATCTTCTGTCTTCCCCACAGGAAAGGCAGAGTTTCAGCAGTCTTATGAAGGCAGGGAAAATCAGGGGCACTTACCCAATCACAGATCGGTGGCTGAAGTAACCATCTCTTCAGATCAGTTCTGGGTTCCATAGGAAGTGGAATTATAACCTCATGTTCTGTGGAAATTTCTTTTTTCTGTCTTGCCAGCTTCAGAGGTCCCTAAAAAGAAAGAAAATGGCCTCCTTAGCACTGTATGGAAGCAGGTCCTGCTTTCTATACTAACGTGGGTTTCAGCCCTCTCTGGTTCCCATGAGCATTTCTTCCCATCACGGAATGCAGAATTTAAGCACGCACCTGACAGCTGAGGAAAGGGCTGCTCTTACTGCTTTTCTGGCCAGTGCTGGGTACTGGAGGAGCTGGTGGATTGGCACAGCCATCTTCTTGGGAGGTCCTTCCGTCTTTCTTCACAGCTTCTTTCTTCAGAGCTTCAGATGGGGAAGGGTTTGCACTGCCTCTGTATTGAAGCCAGCACTGGGTTCTGCAGGAGCCAGATGTACAGGCTCCACTGCTGAAGATTGCATGTTCCTGCTTCCCCCTCAGGGTAACAGAACGTAAGCTGACCCTGGAAGTGTGGGGAAGTGGACAACCTTCCAACAGCACTAAATTTAATACAAGCCGAAATAAGAACTCTTCCCATCATAAAATCCAGGATTGGCAAGGGAAGAGTGTTTCTGCAGACCATTCCCACATTTTCTGGGAACGCCAATGGCTGTGTGCTCTGAGGCCAGAGGGAGCTTTTCTTTTTGGCCTGAGC